>JAHBCN010002410.1:0-92316 GCA_019359885.1 Listronotus oregonensis | reverse complement strand
ATAAAAAAAAAAAAATCTTTTGCAGTTAGTACAGTAACAGTTATGATCAATTTCAAAATTTTTCAAGAAAGACAAAAATTGACTTCGTTTATCTGTTAGTTTGATAACCCAAAATTTTTAAAAAGGGATACAAATTATAAAATCAATATCCCCAAAGAGAACGTCTAGCACTGACTGCTTTTTTGGCAACTGGAGATCCTACAGCGCTTACAATATCTTTTCAGAGTCTCAAAATCTTCTATCTCTTACATTATTCCTGAAGTTTGTCAACCATAGTGGAAGTGTTTCGTGAAAGAAATTATATAAAGGTATGTTTTTTTTGGGTTGTTAATTTATTTTTATTAAACAGTTCATATATCACATGCATAAAGTAAAAAAAAAAAAAAACAATTAAACAGTATTAAAAAAACATTAAGCTAAAAAAATAAATAATATTTTCTTAACAAAAATAATAGTTTTGTTTAACTCTCAGAAAAGGTATGTAAATTTGCATCAAATTTGTATTGGTTGGGGTTTGGGAAATAATAAAGAAGCTTGCACATTGGGTACAACTCTCAAAATATCAAAAAAAACATTTTTGTGTAAAATAATTAGGAGAGCCAATATTTTACTACTTGAAAATTTACATGTGATTTTTTTGTACCCCGGCAGAGCAACACCCGGTATTCATATGCATGTACATACCTTTTCCAGTTCCAATGCTGGCCCTAATTTTACTTTTTCACGGCGAAAAAATTTCCCATGAGACTTTTTATCTTTTTTGTGCTTCTGCACTATCTTTTCAATATTTAAATTATTCACAAGTGCACCAAGCATCTTGTTTATTTGTTTTAGAGTAATATTTTGGTTCCTTACATCCCATAATATAGGAAGTTTTTCGAATTCTTGCAATAGAACAAAACTTTGGTGTTACTCCACTCCATTTTCAAATTAAATAATTCGGTTGAAGTACGTGCGTTCGTAGATACTCCCAACGTCCCAACCCCGTTCAAACTGGACGTTCGCGAACCAATTAATTCTTTTGAGCATCGCATAGAGACCGACAGCCGGCGGATCGCGCCGAAGCTATTCGCGCATAGAAACACACAGCGGAGCGTGCCCTCGTTTACCTTGAGCATTGCGGTGGATCAGTGCGTGCGTGCTCCAGGTCCCACCTTATCGCTCATACTTTTCAAGCCTTCTAACTATTTTTCGGGGACACACACTTCTCGACTCGACTACTACACGGGTTTTCTTTTGCCAGGCCCATTGTTTACCAAAAATTTTAAAAAAAAATGTTTAGGAATTTTTTATCTATATTATGACATTAAGTTTTTTAAATCAAATATTTGGAACCTCTCAATTTTTTCATGCAAAAATTAATATTGTTTTGATGCTAAAAAATTTGGTACATACATTTAAAAACAAATATAAGAAATTGCAGACGAAATTAGTTCAGTTTATATATATTTTTATTGTAAAAGTTATTAAAAAAAAAAACAAAAATGACAATTTTTCGATTGATTTTATTTTTTTGAAAAAAAGTTTGAAAAATCCAAAAAATGATATTTTTGAATTTTTGTTTTAAAATTATTTGTTATTAAACGTAGAATAAAAAACAAATTACTATTAATTGCTAAACTTAAATGGATGCATTTTATTGAAAAATACTTTTTTTTTCAAAATAAAAATTAACACAAATTTTTTTTTTTTTTATTTTTTCAAAAGGATCCGTAAATCCGCCGTAAAATAGAACAAAATGAAAAAAACATGTTAATATGTTTATTTTTCGATTGTTTGTTTGGCCAAAAATAGGTGAAACCGCGATTCTAAACAATTACCAAAATTTTTTAATTAGGTTTAGGTGTTACATAAGAAAAAAATCTATAATATAAGTAATAATAACGTTAAGGGACACCCTGCAAGATAGACGGCTATTTTTACCTAAAATTTGTACCAATTCGTATCTTGACATAAATAAACATCTTTCTTTATGTCTTTATTATTCGAGATAAAAATAAATATTTTGATAAGAGTTCCAGGAACAACTTTAGTTCGTCAGAATTTATTATTAGAAAATACCTAAGGCAAGTATATGGAGCAGCATCATACATACCCATGTATAATGCCTAGTGACGGAAAATTTCCGGAAATTTATATTTGGGAATTATATCCAGAAACATTGGTAATATATGGAAATATTGGAAATATAAAAATAAAAAATACAACACTTAAAAAACTAAATATTGGGGAATGAAAAAAAATTCTTATCCAATCGATAAATAATCGTTTTTATTAAAAATGCATGAAATCCAATTTTTCATAAAAAACGAACCCCTTCCAAGTAATGGCGCAAGGAAAATTAATTTTTGCCAAAAAAAATTACGTTGTTTAAAGTTTTTTTTTTTATTTCACCGAAAATGTGGTAGTATTACAAAAAAATATATTTCTAATACAAAGTATTTTGGTTGACAAATAAAACGATTTTTTTTTTAAATTTTGTACGATGAGTACGAAAGGAGATATGGCCTGGCAAAAATAGTTGTTTAACGAAAAATGAAGAGACCGGATCGTTCTGTCGTAAATATCTGGAAAAATATTACTTCCCAAAAAACTATTTTTCAAAAAGACAAAATTGGGAAAATTTTGAGACCAACCAGAACCATTTAAAATAAGCAGAAAAAAAGTAATGGGCAAAATAAACTTTATTCAAATTTTTTTCATGCTAATTTTTTTGCGCCATCTGGACTGTTGCTTCAAAAAAATAATCCCATAGTGAAAAGTCAGAACACATGTTGCTAAATATGTCAAGTCATTTTTAGCCCTATCGGATATTTTTTTTATGTTTTGGACTAATAAATGTGGGTCAAATCTTGTTTTTTGTAAGCCATTTTCAGTTTTTGGCCAATGGTCAATCCAATTGAAATTTGCCATTACCTGACATTTCGGAGATAACTTTAGCTTTAAAATGGTTTATTGTACATCTTATTATTATTAGCTAAAAGGAAGTTACGGCCAAAAATTCTATTTTTTCCTGCAATTACAAAAAAAGTATTCGATCTCTTATCGTATCTGAAGCTGTGTAGGTGCAGTTAGTAGCTTCGTCCTTTATAAAGTCCCACAAAAAAGTCAGTTAAAGTCAAATCTGGCGACTCCACCTATTTTCTGGTGGACCTCTTTAGATAAAATATTTTTGAATTCCAGCTGGAAAATACTATTTTAATATCTTTTTAGGTTTTTCCAGTTTCAGTACTAAGAATGATCATTTTGTATTGTTACTTTCTATCGAATCGTATTTTTATCGAATTCCTCAAATATACGTCATTGTCCTTTGCGACTAGTGATAAAATATTTTTAGCTTTTCCTATTAAAAAAAACATCAATAATCTAGATAGCAAATTTCGACTGACAATCAACCGTTTATTAAACTAACTTACCGTGGGAAAACCGACTGGAGACATCTTGCATCTATAATGAAGCAGTTAAAAATAGAACTTTTTTAATTATTTAAATTTATAATAGAAATATACCTGGGTCATTACTCTTAAAGTTAATTAGTTATTAATCATTACAATATTTTATTGCAATTTTTTACCATCCAAATTTATTACAAGAAAAGGCGATTGGATTATTTTTTTATGTCTGGGAAGTAGAGTCTCCTTTAACAGTTACCATCCTTAATTCCATTGAGAGAATGGCTGTTTACCTTATTAAGGACCCCACTTATACAAGTAAGCTTCCTTCTTTTGTCCACCGAGGAGCTGTTGGGAATCTGCCGCTTTTTTAAAGGTTAATTGTCCAACGGACAAATTTTTAAGTCTCGTGCGAATAAACTGCCTCTTATTTAACTTTAAACACCCTCTAAGCCCTTGTGGATTAAGATTATATATATATATATATATATATATTATATATATATATATATATATATATATATATATATATATATATATATATATATATATATATATATATATATATATATATATTCATTACATGTTTGTTAAGGGCTACCGGCTTATATGGAAATTTTTTAATAACATTTGTAATTTTTAAATAAATTTTAACATACATATTTTATTGATCCTTGACAATAATTTAGGCCAATTTTATAAATACATTAAAACGCAAACAAAAAAATTATTGTTTTACCTTCTTAATTTAGGCATTTGTTTGTTATATAAATTCCGGCTAACAAATAGATCTTAAATTAAAATCTTTATCATATTTGGGGACTTTTAGAACAAATTTTATGCAAAATATATTTTAATGTTTTTTTTAGGTTTGAGATATTGAAATGCTCTTTTGTTTTTTTAACTAATTGGAAATCGGGTATTTTCATTAAATAACCGTTAAAATATAATTTAGTCAACATTTGCCATTTAAAATTATTATCAACTTTTTGTAACACAAAACACTTGCTGAATCTGTAGGGTATTCTCTTTTAAACGAGCTCAAGTTGAAGCCAATCCGAAGGCATTCTAAAGATACAGCATTTTTTGACATTAGTAACAAGAGCTTCCCCCATCCCTTTATTTACAAGGAAATAAAGGTATCAGAAAAGTTGTAAGCAATTAATCATTCACTAAAAAACTGAATAAGAAATGTTCCAATAATACATTTTGTCATTTTAAGTCAATTTTAAAAATTAGACTACAAGTACGCCCCTTGCGGGGGGTTTACGAAAGGTAAAATTTCAATAGATTTTATCACTCATATATAAGGCCTGTAACCACCTATTAACATTTCCATATAAGGTAATTATTATAAATATATATATATATATATATATATATATATATATATATATATATATATATATATATATATATATATATATACATATTTTCTTTTGCTCTGACTACAAATTTTTAGCTTCCAATAATTTTCTAATTTTTTTCTATTTATTGTGATAACTTGCATATACAGGGTATTCAAAAAAAGACGCGGCAATATTTAAGGGGCTGATTTTTCAGCTCATTTTATAAAAATACTTCCTGTAGACATAGATCTGGAAATGTATCCAAAATATAGGGTACTTTTTTTTCAAATTACGTTTTTTAAAAAATACCTAATAACAATATCTTTTATCGTTTTTTTTAATTTGGTAGTGTTTTTTGTATTAATAAGGAGCCCTTTCTAGGTTAAAATTATTAAGTCCCTTGTCGTCAGGAGCGGGCACCTTAACCAAATTTACTTAATACTAATTAAATTTCGATTTTTTTAGTTTTTCCTCGTATTTTGCTTTGAAATAAAAAATAAAACCATATTTGGTAATAGACATGCAATAAAATTGTTTTTATTTTTTATCTCGTAAACGAAGAAAGATACGACGAAAATTCAGGGGACAAAAATTTGTATTTTTATATATTTGGAAAAAATAACGAAATTTAATTAAAGTCAGTTGCGCACATGTTTTTGTCAATAAATTTGGTTAAGGTGTGCCCCCCTCTGGCGCCAATGGGCTTAATAAGTAGTTAGGATCCTTTAATAATACAAACAAGCTACCAAATTAAAAGATGTTTAAACTATTTTTCAAAATCCGTTGTTAAAAAAAATTACCACCCTGTATATTGGAAATAATACATTTCCGGACATGCTTATAGGACCTTTTTTTCATAAAATGACCCAAGAAATAAACCCATTAAATACTGCCGCATATTTTTTAAATATCCTGTATAAAAACAATGCATTACTTTTTTGGATTTATTGTATTTAAAAGATAATTCATAATTTTTTTATTACCACTTCACCTGTATTAAAATCATATTTATATATTACAATATTTAGGTTTAAAATAAAAAAAAAAGTATTTTATTTATGCGGGTAATAAACAATACAAAATTCTGCAGCAGCGAACTGAATTGTTTCTCTGCCCGGGAGATAAAAAAATAAACCCTTTTATGAAATATAATTTGCGCAAAGTAAAAAGTCCTTGATGTCAGACACAGGATCCTTTGCCAAGTAAATTAGAGTGATGTACACGTGTGTTTTTAAAAAATCTTTACTACAGTTTTATTTGATCTTCTATTTTTTTTATTTATATACCGATTAACTTTTTTAATTTTAAACAAACTTTTTTTTTGGTAAAGTTTATCCCGTTTTTAAAATTTTAGTTCTTGTTCAACCTGCTCCTTTTTGTTATTTAGCATGCTGTGGCTTAACGGAATTAGATTTCGGTTATTGTTGAGATGTGTGGCTCTTTTTTTGGATGTAAAATCTACGTGATAATTTTTTTTAAAGTTGACAAATATTTTTATTCTTAAAGTTCATCAAAAATAAAATAATTTAAAAAAATAAAAAATGTCAATTTTTTTTTGAAAAAGTATTTGAAAAATCCAAAAATTAATATTTTTTATTATTAGACTTATTTTTTTGATATTATTTGTCTTTACACGATAAAACAAATCACTAAAAATTGCTAAACTTAAATGAATGCCTTTTATTGACCAAAAACTTTAAAAATACCCATTATTTTTCTTAAAAAAAAAAAAAATTAAACCAAAAAATTTTTTCTTGATTTTTTTAAAAAGTTTCCTAAATTCGCCGTAAAATACAATAAAAAAATTATGAAAAAAAACATGTCAATATCTCTATTTTTTGATTTTTTTATCATTAAAAAAAGGTGGAGCATTTCAACAATTACATAGATTTTTATTACCTGTGTTTTTGCTGAAAATACCGATAGGACTGCATTTTAAACTTTATTTTAAAACTGAATGTTTTCCAGCTAATTTACATGTAAATCTTGTTTTCTACTTGATGGCTGTTTAACTAAGCAGCAATGCGTTAAACTAGTGATTAATTACACTAACATTAAGTAGATGCTTCTTAAAATATCATTTTTAGTACAATTTACAGGGCAAAAAAAGCTGTTTTGGTAAATTTAATTTAAAAGCAAATCACCAGTACCATCTTTTAGAAAAAGGCGCATAGAACCTAAAAAGAAAACCGTAGAAAAGTTAGCTTTTCTCTGTTTTTATATGAAAAAATAAACTGTAAAAAATAACAATTTTTTCTTTTATAGTGAAATATTTTGCGGGTAAGTTCCTGAACTTTAGCGTCTTTTTTAAACAGCACTATTTTGATTTTTTTACTTATTGGTTACACCATAAAACACATAGGATCTGAAAAAATTGATTTATTAACGTTATCACAAAATAAAATAATGTTTTTATTTCCCATATAAAATATTCTGAAGTAATGGCCGACTAACATGAAAAAAGGTGAGAAAAAATACAGAGATGATACGATGCCGTTCTGTTGACGTTTCCCTCCTTGAGTAAGCAATGTTGCCAGATGTTTTCTAATAGTTTGTTATGATTGAAGGTTGTTTTTTTTTTCATTTACCAGAAATGAAATTTGTTTTTTATAGGAAAAACTAACCAGAACTAACAAACAACAACTTTCAAATTATTACCTAGTTCTGGTTAATTCTTGTTAGGTGTTTCTCGTCAAATTGTAAATTTTCTTTATCATAAAAGCGCCGTCGAAATAAATGAAAAAAATTCTTATATCCTTATTTTTCAATTTTTTATAGCTAAAAATAGGGTGGACCCCACTTTCAGATAATTACCTTATTATAATTTTTTTTGTTATTCGTGTATTATTATTTAATCCATAATGCTTTACTTAACCTAAAAGCATAGCGTTTTTTCGACTTCTATTTCATTTTTCTCGGCAAAAATGGACTATTTTTACAGACACGTGCGAAAAGCGGCACATTATAAAATGCAGAGGCGGCCCCCAGTAAAAATCAAACCTTTTTAGCTACTTTTTATGTTTTTTTTCAAAGGTCCAACTATACTTATTAAAGGTTTTATACTAAAAAAAGTATTTATGAATATATGTCAAAAAATGTTTCCCTTTTAAAATACAGCGTGTTGAAATTTATAAACGTTTACAGTGTTTATTAGCGAGCATGTTTTTGTGTAAATAAAAATGTAATCTCTTTACCACAATTATTTTTTTAAGATAAGCACGCCATTAATATTTTTTAGTTTGTAAATGTATTTATAATTTTTATTCAGTACCTGACATAGGATGTCTCTTAGCATTTTTTTAGTTGCAGCTTAGTTTAGAAGAAAATAGGTTTTTTAATAAAAATCTGTTTAAAATGTAGTAGGTGTGTGCAGTAAGTAATATTTATTTTACGATGCCCTAACACAAAAATTATTAACTACCAAAGTCAGTGGCTCGGGTGTAAATTTATTACTTGAGGTTCAGGTTAATACCTTTATTTCTTTATTTTCTAATGTTGTCTTTTATGTGTTGCATGGTTTTGTCATATTAGTGCCTTGATCTATTAACACGACGGCTAGATGTCTAGGATCACAGCAATGCAGCTTTTTTGCTTGGTCTCTGTATATCATTGTGGTGTTTGCAAGGTAAATATACTTCATCAATCATTTTATGTACCATACATATTTTTTGTTTTTTTTTTCGAAAATTTAAGCTCAGAATTCAGTATAATATATATAAAAATGTATATTTTGACTTTGGAAACAGTAAGAAATATATATATTCGGTTGAATTGTAGAAAAGTTACCTAATTAAATGGCTAGTAATATGTCATAAGCAAATTTAGGAAAACTAAAATATGTCGGGAAATATATTATTCAGGTAACCTTAAGGAAATTAAGAATAAACACATGTCTTAATTGCAATTAAACCTAAACATCTCTTTTTAGGTGCGAATCTCCTTATTTGTTACACATGGTTTAAAGAACACAACGTAGTTTGAAACGAAATCTAATAAGCCAAATTTCTGGAAATTTTCCTATAGTTGTTTTGTTTTAATAGATTGATTACAGGTCTGATATTGATTTTAACAAGTGCTATTATTTCATCACTTATCAAAAAAAAAATATAATAAATAAATAAAATAGGTTTATTTTAAATAAATGAGGGCATAGTAAGTAGATGCGTATTTATCGTAACAAAGAAATAAATTAAAATTACTAAAAAAATAAAATTTAATTAACAGCCCATTACGTTATATTGAAGCCGTGGCGCTTTATTCCTTTAAAAGTAAATAAACAGTTTCTTATTATTTTCCTTCATTCATTTGGATATGATGTGTAACAAAAAATGTGTACTATGTAGAATTTAATTTATCAAATTTGAATGTTACTTTTAAAATTATTCTTATTTTTAACGCCCCTATAGAGGATAAGTAAAAAACTAGATTTTTCAAACGTAGCGTTTGTTCTGGTTTTATTTTTATATTAAACTTATTTCTTTTAAAAGTAATACAGTTAGCCAAGCTCACCATAGCTTCTATTTCTTTTTTATTAGAAAAATCGTCCTATTAAACCCCTTTTAATTTAACGGAACTGATAATGGTCAGAGGGTGCCAGATCTGGCAAAAAATTGGGATAGTCATTCATTTCAAGCTTAAAACCATAATTCTTATTCACAGAAACACACATAATTTTTTAAAGTAATTTATTATTATCAGGTTACTGTCAGTTGCTGTGGTGATGCAAATATGTTTTAAGCATTAAATTTAGCGAGGCTAACTAGATTTAAATTCACGAGGAAAAAAATTATGGTAACTTAAATTAGAATACTTTTGAAGGCTAACTTCTACAATAATAATATTGTAGCTCTTCCAGTTTCTTTTGCAAAGATATACCGGGTGACAACGAAATCACTACCGAGCCCTTTATTTTCTTGAATGAAAACCTATGGCTTTCAAATTTTAGGATGACATATTATATCATAAGATGCCGATTTTGGATAGTATAACATGTGTCTATCACTTCCGGTTTAACCGAAAACGATTTTTTTAATGGAACACCCTGTATATTTTTCGGAATTTGGATTCTACGGATCATTTCTGATATAAAATCTATATTGTATCCTATACCTATCTCTGCTTGTTTTTGAGAAAAGGGCGATTGAAGATGTCCAACGACTGCCATTATGCAGTTTTATGGGAAAACAAATAAATGTTAAAAATTTTTAATTTTAATTTAATTCTTTCTAAAGACCCCATCTGTGGGGTCATATAAACTACTTCCGGCCTTACCGGAAGTGATGCGAAAATTGACTTTTCTAATAATGTTGCTTCAAAAATTTTAATGCAACACCCTGTATATTTTTAAAAATTTGGATTCTACGGCTTATTCCTAATATAAAATCTATATTATATCATATACCTATCTTTGTTAGTTTTTGAGAAAATTGTTTGCCCCTACAACTGCATAATGTGCGGTCGTTTGAACATTTCAATCGCCCTTTTCTCAAAAACTAACAAAGATAGATATAGGATATAATAGAGGTTTTATATCAGAAATAACTGGTAGAATCCAAATATTAAATAATATACAGGGTGTTGCATTAACATTTTTAAAGTAACATTATTAAAAAAGTTAATTTTCGCAGTACTTCGGGTAAAGCCGGAAGTAGTTTTATTATGACCTCCACAGATAGAGTCTTCAGGACAAATTAAATTAAACATAATAATTTTTATAACATTTATTTGTTTTCCCTTAAAACTGCATAATGTGCGGTAGTTTAGACATCTTTAATCGCCATTTGCTTAAAAACAAGCAAAGATAGGTATAGGATATAATATAGATTTTATATTAGAAATGATCCGTAGAATCCAAATTCCAAAAAATATACAGGGTGTTCCATTGAAAAAATTAAAATTGATGTCGTTAGGTTAAACCGGAAGTGATAGACACATGTTATAATATCCAAAATCCGCATCTTATGATATAATATATCATCTCAAATTTTAAAAGCCAAATGTTTTCATTCAAGAAAATAAAGGGCTGGGTAGTAATTTCGTTGTCACCCGGTATACACTATTTTTCGCATAGAAATGTTAGGGTTACAGGGTTTTTAAATTTCATAAATAAATAAAATCTATAAATATTATATTCAAACGAAGTTTCAGGTGTTTCTATATTGGTTATCAGATTATTCATAAATAAGAAATGAATTCTGCACTTAGGTTCAGTAGCGTACATATGTGTTTTACCATAATATTTAGTTTAAAAATTTGATATACACTAAAAAATTATGCCTTACTGTAAAATTTTTAAAACTTTGCCATTCTTCAAGACTAATTAAAAATATGCATTTTTATACTAAAATTTTTATCCAACTAGATGTTTAGGTATATTTTTTTACAAAAACTAGGAAGAAGGACCATTGACTTATTATTTATGTAGTAATTCAACCAAGAACGTAAGTAAAATTAAAGATATTTATGTCATACATGTTTATATTGTATTTACTGGATTCTGGGTGTTTAGTATGGTAAAAAAGGACTATTGTTAATAACACTAATGTTTTAGGTGGGCCAAATTAAGGATGGCAATGTTGCCACTAGTAATAGTTTTCGAACCCTTAAGTGAATGTATGGTCATTGGTGCTTGTACAGGATGGGCAGCCAGTCTTCTGTTCAAATGGGAACCTTTAGTTTTTTATCTAATTCACATCTTGGTGTGGTTTCTGTGTGATTGGATCTTATTGTCTATAGTACAGGTAATAACAATTCTTAATATTTTTTGTATAGTAACGAGCACGTCAAATGTAAATAACACCATATTGGTATTTATACGAATTTGTCAATATCGATGTACCATGAATAATTACTTATTTGATTCTCTAGCACTCACTGATAAGCAATTTTGTTTTGAAGTATAATTAAAATATTTTTCCTTTTTTCTTTTGAGTGTCAGAGGTAAAGTAAGAGGCAGCTTATTAATATGGGAAGGCGAGGAAGTTTCGAGGGAAAGCAAATACTCTCCTTCCTCGTGCAGGCTTCTTAAATCGAACCTATATGGGCTAAATATGGGTTGGATATACCTGGTGATAACGACATCACTATTAAGCCTTTTATATTTGCTTCAGTAAAAACATATCGCTTTAAGAATGTAGGATGATATACAGGGTGTCCCAGAATATGTGGGCAATCTCTCGGAATCTATTAGAAAACCTAAAAATATTATGACAAGTTCCCATAATTTTTTTTTCCTATGACCCTCCCCTACGAAGATACAGGTACATAACGGACGCCCCTGGAAATCGTTTTTGTTTAAATAACTTTTAAAATACTAGGCGTAGTTTAATATTTTTTTAATATAATGGTTACTAGATAAGTCTTCTTAAAATGAACCCATTAAATCATATTTGGCTTATTTAGTTTGCCAGGGACGGACTAGCTCTGACACAATTATAGCAATTATTTTAACACCCTGTATGATAAAGGCTCAACAATATTATTTTTGGATAGCTTTAACCTTAAACTAAAAAAAAGGTATCCTTGATTGACATCGATAAAATCAACTGTTTACGAGAAATAAAATATCATGGTTTTAATTATACAGGGTGTTTTCTAATTGTACGTCAATATTAAGGGAAGCAATTTTTGGGTCCATTTTAAGGAGCAAACATCATATGAACGTATGTCCTTAACGTCTTAACTTTTGAGATTAAAATTAAAAAAAAATTCTTTTTTATTATTATCTGTAATACCACTTTAGATATTTTAATGAAATTTGGCATAAATGTACTTTGTATCAAGAAAGCATTTTTTAGTGTACCACATTTTTTTTATTTCCACCAGTGGCGTTCGTACAGAATTTGACCTGCCTATTTTGGCAAATTAATCATCCCAAAATTTAAAAGTGTTATGTTTTCATTTAAGAAAATAAACAACGTGGTAGTGATTGACCGAGATCCTTTGTTATAGATGATTCTGAACAAGGTCATATATCAAGCTTAAAAAAATATACTAAATACTAATTTCCACCAAAAATATATTAAAAAGAGGTGTTATTTCTTTGTTCTTTACTGATGTCAGGGCGACAAAATTATATTTGTTCAAAGCAATATAACTCTAATTATTACGTAGGATGTGTTTTTACGGACGTGCTCAATAATGTTAAGGTGAGAAAAGGTTAATTAAAACTAACTAATGTCAGATTCTTGAAGTTAGCTATTCTACTAAGTTACAAAAGGAGTTTAACAAAGAAAAAACTATAGAATTACTAGGGGTATGACCTTAGTTGGGTCATTCCATCGGAAATCATCCAAGGGTGGTTGCTTGACCATTTTAAATATTTTTATTTTTTAATATGTTGATCCCACATACCAACTAATAAAAAATGGTGTTTGAAAAATTTTATATGCCTCGTTTACCTTCAGCACTGTGTTTCCAAGATGGCGGAGGACTCATTTCAAAATCGTCGTTTGCGGAAAGTCTTATACCTTTGACCAATAAAATAAAATCCCTGTTGTACATCTTTAAATGGACTATCACTTTATATCAAATGATTGGGAATTTTAGGAGTAGGTAAAATAAATCTAAAAAATGTAACAAAAAAGGAAATTAATCATTTTTAAGATTTTTTAGTATGACGGGATGTTTCTGAGAGTTCAATTTTTTATTTTTGTTTCTATATGTCTGGAGCGTTTGTATACAAATTTAACTTCAGAAGACTACCCTTTCCAATATATTAAATTTTGAAATTTTAAAATTTTCGAAAATTCAAAGTTTGGGGTTAATATCCAGATGGACCTCCATAAAATCTGAAACTTTCAAAAATTAAAGTCTCTTTTGATACCTTTTGAATAAAAAATTTTTTTTTCTTTAGACTTTTTTAATGTAAAGTTTATAAATTTTCAAAAATCGCAAAAAAGCTTTCATATTGCACGTTTCTTAACAGTTCTTAGAAGTGAAAAAACTGTATCATGTACTACATTTTAACTTAAGAGCTACTTCAAACATAATTTTAAGAAAATATTGATTATTATTTACATAAATAAGCCTCAAAAACATGTTAAACTTTTTTTATACCTTGGGTACAAACACCCAATTCAACTTTTAAAAGGTATTTATATAGCCAAGTAATAATTTTCCAATATTTTTTTATAATTATTATTTTATAGCACTGTTTAAATTCTAATAATTAATTTGGTGCCAGAATTCATTTTAGATAGATCTTATCATGCAGCAACATGAAAGCTTCAGATAGAAACAAGCATTACTTTGTCCAGCTCAGTTTATTGTGAACTGTGATTGAGAAAAGGTGTTTCAAGATAATGATATTTTATTTTTTGTAAGTAATTTTGTGAGTTCAGTCAGTTAAAAAAGTCTAAAGAAAAAAATTTGTTTTATTCAAAAGGTATTAAAAGAGACTTTAATTTTTGAAAGTTTCAGACTTTATGGAGGTCCCCATCTGAGATATTAACCTCCAAACTTTGAATTTTTCGGAAATTTCAAAATTTAATATATTGGAAAGGGTAGTCTTCTGAAGTTTAATATTTTGTATACGAACACTCCAGACATGTATAAACATAAATAAAAAAATGGAACTCTCAGAAACATCCCCTTCATACTTAAAAAAAAAATTAAAAATGACGAATTTAACTTTTTTTGTTACATTTTTTAGATTTATTTTACCTTCTTCCTAAAACGTACCTTCCCAATCATTTGATATAGAGTGATAGTCCATTTCAAGATGTACAACAGGGATTTTATTTAATTGGTCTATCTCATATGGTTCAAGAGATATAAGACTTTCCACAAACGACGATTTTGATGAAATTGAGTCACCGCCATCTTGGAAACGCAGCTGCTGAAGGTAAACGAAGGCATATAAAATTTTTTCAAACACCATTTTGTTATTAGTTGGTATGTAGGATCAACATATTAAAAAATAAAAAATATTAAAGATGGTCAAGCAACCATTTAATTTTTTTTTGGATGATTTCTGATGGAATGACCCTTTTAAAAGAATAAACGGATTCATTTAGTGGCATAAAGCAGATGTTTTTTTAAATCTTTAGGTACAGTACATTCCACAATAATTCGTTGATTTCTCGTTTTACCTGCAACTGTTAGTGGTAAAACTCAATAAACTTTGGGTATCCGCATGTAGGTCCGGACTTAAATTTTCCTTTATTTATTATTGTATCTACTTTTTGGTATATTATGTAGGTTTAAGGCAAATTGCAGGTATTCAACATAAAGCAGAGTCTTTTCATCTTAGCTTATCAGTCGTTTGGAGTTTGTCAAGGTATTTTCGTGTGGGTTATTGAGCATCCAAAATAGCAAACCTAAACTATTGATATTAGTAGGTAATCAGGACCTGTACCCTTTCAAAAGGTGCGGCGCCTACACAATAGATATTTGTCAGACAACTTATTTATGCTGGGTTTTCCACTGAGGGTTGTCATTTAAATTTTATTGCGGTCCAGAAATCAACGAATTATTGTGGAATATACCATAAGTTTTGAGCTTGCACCCTTCATCGATCAGGAGAGTTATGTTGCCTATTTTTTTCGGTATGTTTTAAACATCTTGTAAAAAAAGTAACGATTTTTTAATTCAGCTTTTCAGGATTATATATTTTAGGATTATACGGTAATAAGAGTGGCAAAATTGACCTTTATTCAGTGAATTGTATTTATATTTGCGTAGTCTTTGTCGATTTGTAATAGGTTTTTAAATAATTTATATTTACTTGAAAACTAATTATTCATGTGATAATATTGTTTTAAATCACTCAAGTGGCTTCTCAATTATTCTTTTTTTCTGTGCAAAGGCACTCTAAAACAAAAAAATGCCAAAATCGTAATAATTTCTAGTAGATAGATAATGAGGAAGTGTAAAATAAATTTTAATAAACTATTTTTATACTTGAGATACCACTTTGGTTAGTTCTGTACTGTGAAAATTGACATTTTAATAAGCCTTTTAACGTGGTTTTTAAAATACTTCCTAAATTTTGCGTTTCACAAGTTTTTTGATCTCAATATTTTTTGGGGATCGCTTTAAAATACAAATATTAGTTTACCTTGATTCTGAAGGTAAATTACAGTTATTTATTTACAAATAAAATGGATGACGTGCGCCTATCTGTTAAGGCAAACAAATCCTAAAATATTCAAATTAACTGTTCTAATTTTGATAAGATTAGAGATATAGAAAATATGTACTTATTTTAAATTCTATAAAAATCTATTTTTTTTTCTACATTGTGAAGAAATATTCTACCCTTGAGACAATATAACTAAAAAAATATATTATATTGTTACAAGAGTAGATTATCTCTTCAAATGTACAAAAAAAGAATAATTTTTTATAAAATTTAAGATATATATTTTCCATGGTGTTTTCTTGTTTCGTACACTCGTGTTTCGTTCACTTTAAAAATTTACCTGAAATATTCTAGTTTCGTAGACCGACCATTGTGACCAGCCAAATAACCAATCAAATAAATACCACATTGAAAATTATTTAAATTTGTTAACAACTTCTACGTAGGGATAATGTAGACAAATTCAAAAGCCCTTAGTTCTGGTCGGTCATGGTTAGTTCTGGTTAGTTAAAGCGGCTTTTTATTTTCCCCAATTATATTTCAGACGTGATAAATCACTAAAAGTAGGAACAGTAAACTTTTATATTTAGGCCGCAATTCTGCCAGGGCCTAATCAAACGTAGGGATAATTTAGACAAATTCAAAAGTCCTTAGTTCTGGTCGGTCATGGTTAGTTCTGGTTAGTTAAAGCGGTTTTCCCGAGTTATATTTCAGACGTGATAAATCGCTAATAGTAGGAACAGTAAACTTTTCTGTTTAGGTAGACAGTGATAACATATATTATTATTAGATTATTATATCACTATTATCCAAATAAATATTTTAAATCTCTGCTTCTTGTATTTGAGCAATAAATATTTTGATATTTAGTTATAAAATTAGTTTTAATTCATTTTATCATATTTTATGACCTACCTCAGTTTTTGGTGTACAAAACGAGATGTCAAAAACTGAATAATTAATTTTGTGTACGAAATAAGATATTTTTTAAGTGTACCAAACGCGAGTGTACGAAACATTTTCAATATTTTAGAAAAAAGCCAAATAATTTTTTTTTACTAAAAGAATCCCAAAAAAATAATTATTATTAGGGATTAAAGATGTTACGCAATGTCATTTGTACGCTGTTTTATATAATCACCTGTCGTTTTTTGACAATGCTTGCCTTTAAGAACTTTGAGACAGTGTGGCGGTATCGTAAATAATTTTTACGTTAATTTCGGCTTAAACACCTGGATGACATTACCTAGACGTTAATGGGGGTAGGTTAAAGGTAATAGTTATCAGTATAATGTCCGTGGTTGGTGGCATTTTCGCGTGGCCTAAAAGGTGCCGTGTAGTGCAGTACCTGCATGTTTCGGACAACGTTAACGGAACTGGGGAAAATTAGGTAAAACATTTACTAAATACTGGGTACAAAATAAACTCATTTAGACAGAAAAATTTGATTTTATCAAGTATGATCGGGGGATATGATTTCCTAGATGGAAACTAAAATGAAAAACTGAATAGAAACAAATAATGAAGGATAGTAGTTTATTAGGATATAATTTATCATTTTCAAGTCAATTGAATTTGTATTGTTTATATAAGTAATAGGATACTTAAGTAAATATATCTTAAATTTACTTATCTCTGCCCCTGCTGAAGTTTATTTTAAATAAATATATATATATATATATATATATATATATATATATATATATATATATATATATATATATATATATATATATATATATATATCATGTATCCATTTATTAGTTTTAGGTTTGTAAGTATATTTAATAACGTGTTTTGGGTAAGGTTTAAATGGATTATAAAAAATATCTACCCAGCCTTACTGGGTAAATATTTAGTTACTTATAATTTACCGGATTCCTGAGATAAGTCGAAAAAGGAAGTTAGTCGTAACCCACTTTATTTTGTTAGTAAAAACGATTAAATATCAGAGAATTGTTTTTTTTTTTGGTTTAAGTCGCCAAAAATTTTTTGGGAAATCTGACAGTTTCATTAGACCCCACAAACGTATTTTTGGCCGTGAATGTACCAGGGTTCGAAAATATCCGATATTTATTATAAATATCAAAATATCGGATATTTATGATATATATCCGATTTATATCAAATGTTTGATACTTATCCATTTTGTTAATAAACAGTTATATTCTATTAATACAAAAGTTATTTAATGCTTCTTAAATACTTAATAATGAAGAAAAATCGTTTTTGCACTTTGTCAATTACTTTCTTTGTAAAAAATAATGGAATAAACACCAAAAAAAACTCTTTCGTATCAAAATTTTTTTGACACAACTGACGCCATTAATGCCGGCAGAAGTGTTGCCATTTATGGATTAGAACTTACTATTAGGGAGTATGTTTTGACTCTACTACAACGCCATCTTTATTTGGGAAGTAGAAATACAGTAACAAACGCCAAAAATTACTTATAGTGTAGTTAATTTCTTAACTAACTTTGTAGAGATTTCACCTAACGACATCTTGCTCGGCAAGTCTGTGACACCTAGTTAAGGTATTGCCTTTAGTAGATAGGTATTGTTACCCATTATTGTTTAATGTATAAATTACTTATAATTATTTAATTATATATATATATATAATATATATATAATATATAAATATATATTATATATATATATATATATATATATATATATATATATATATATATATATATATATATATATATATATATATATATATATATATATATATATATATATATATGTATATGTATATATCATAAAAAATTATTTGATATATAGGTATCGGAGATATATCATGATATATATCTATTGATATATATCCTCGAACCCTGGTATGTAAAAATGTATCCACTCTAAAGGACATTTATTAACCTTCTGTGGAAATAATTTCCATTATTCCATATTTTTCGTCAATTTTATTAGTTACCGAGCGTATAAATTTGTATTTACATAGATTAATAGGTAAATTATAAATATAAATTCATTTACTGTCTAGTAATTCATATATTAACTAGTGCCAAATATAGAAGCGTCTATTTTTGCCACCGGTATTTGCATACCCCGTCTTTCCTACTTATTGTTTGTCAATATTATGTGTGTTGCACATTTACATAGAATAATAAAAATGAATAAAGAAATAACAAATACAAGGTGATCTGAATAAAAACCTTTTAAACAAAGAATATTTATACTATCTATTTTTTATTGTTTGTTTATTTGTATTTCAGAAATACATAAAATAAATTAAAAGGTAAAAAAGTTGTCGGCTGGTTAAATGGGGGGAAAAAAGGGGTGTCCTGGCTTGCAGGATTCTAACGCTTCTGGTCATCTGAAATAAAAAAATCTAACGGATTCTTAATCAGTGAAGATGTCCCAATTTACTCAAGCTCAAAAAGTAAAAAAAAAAACACAAAATGGCTGCCATTAAAAAAAATTCACCTTTTTTTAGGAGTTTTTAATTTTTTAAAAATAGTAAAAATCAAAATTTTGACTTGAATCTGCTTGGTGATATAAAGGAATGTACGAGGTAGGTTTGAAAAGTCCGTGCAAAAATAAAAACTACTTACTTGTTTGGGGTAAACCTTTTTAATTTGTCTACATAGTCTTCTTTTAGGCTTATACACTTCGTCCAACGATGTTCCAGTTTGTTGATCCCTTCCAAATAATAGGATTTGTCCAAGTCTGCAAAATATCGATCAGTGTCTGCAATCACTTCCTCGTTTGAATAGAATCTTTGTCCCGCCAGCCATTTCTTCAAATTGGGGAACAAATAGTAGTCCGAGGGAGCCAAGTCTGGAGAATAGGGGGATGTGAAACGAGTTGGAATCCTATTTCCATTAATTTTGCGACCACAACTGCTGAGGTGTGTGCTGGTGCGTTGTCGTGATGGAAAAGGACTTTCTTGTGGGCCAATCGTGGGCGTTTTTCTTGCAGCTCGGTTTTCAAACGGTCCAATAATGATGAATAATATGCACCTGTAATAGTTTTACCGTTTTCCAGATAGTCGATGATGATTATCCCTGCGAATCCCAAAAGACAGTCGCCATAACCTTTCCGGCCGAAGGAACGGTCTTTGCCTTCTTTGGTGCAGATTCCCCCTTGGTAACTCATTGCTTAGATTGTTGTTTGGTCTCAGGAGTATAGTAATGAATCCATGTTTCATCCACAGTGACGAAACGACGCATAAAGTCCTCCGGATTCTTCTGGAACAGGTGCAAACCATCCTTGCAACACTTCACACGATTCCGTTTTTGGTCAAGCGTGAGCAATCGTGGCACCCATCTTGCGGATAGCTTTCTCATGTCCGAATGTTCATGTAAAATATTATGTACCCGTTCAGTCGAGATGCCCACAGCACTAGCAATCTCACGTACCTTAACTCTTCTGTCATCCATCACCATATCATGGATTTGATCAATGATTGAGTCGTGACCTCCACAGGCCGTCCAGAACGTTCAGCGTCACTTGTGCTCATATGGCCAGTCCGAAAATTATGAAACCACTTGTAAACTGTTCTAATCGAAGGTGCAGAGTCATCATAATGTTTATCAATCTTCTCTTTAGTCTCCTGAGGCGTTTTACCTTTCATAAAGTAATGTTTAATCACCACACAAAATTCTTTTTCGTCCATTTCTTGAAAATCACTCGATTTTCTTGATTCACACGAATGCCAAACACAAAGAAATAGACCAATATGGCTGACACTTGGTGTGCGTTCATTCAACAGATGCTACTAACTTAACATGACCTTGATACGCGCCGGTGGTGCCATCTCTCGGACTTTGCACGGACTTTTAAAACCATCCTCGTACATTTATAATGCAGAAGAAATTATAGTAACTTATTTTTTAATAAACAGGTCAATATACTAAGCTTAAAAAAAGTTATGCCATCTAAAACAAGTGGGGTAGACCGTAGCTGGCGCCCTCTACTAACAACATAAAAATCATGGACGAATTTTAATTTTTTGCCTCAAACAACCCCCAGATCCCCAATTTTGTACCGCTATTTTATTTAGTTAAAGCATTATTACATAAAAAAGACAAAATCAAAAGGTTGACACCCTGTATCTTAGTTATTATCAATTTTGGGATAAGGCAAGTTTTTGTATAGTATTTTTCAAGATATAAGAAAATGACTAAAAGTCTCGACTGCTTCTGAGTGCAGTAAAACCCTCGAAATTAGCATTTTATGGTACTACTAGGGTAGGTTGACCTAATTATCTCACCTCTGTTGGCATGGCCATAAAGGATCACTTTCGAGGATTTTTATTGCAGTCGGAGATAATCGATATGTCTAGTCATTTTCTTATATCTTTATATAATATATAAATTATAATATTTTGACTTAACGAATCTACTGTTGCTCTGTGTCCCATTACTTTTGGGACACCCTGTATACCAACTTATTTTAGGGGAACCAGGATTTGACATTGCATTCTTAAGCAAAATACCATTTTGAACAATTGTTTATTTCGCTTAGATGCTAGAAAAAATAAATGAAGCATTTTCCAATTAACAGCACAAACAAGATTATTACCTGTTAATTTTATTGTGAAATCCATCAAATGAGTGTAAACATTATTTGCACATATTTATGTGGTAGAGTTTCAAGAAAATAAGTTATGCAAATGAAAGGAAAACAAGATATTTTAATTACAAGCCCATATGTAATATGTATATAATTTACTGATATTCCTGTTATTAATTTACTAGTAACATAAAACCCTGCTGGCAGTATTTGTTTTATCCTAATTGCATATTCTAGTATTAATTTGCTCTTGATGATTAGAATAACAAGAAAACATGCACTGCCAATTTTTTGAGGAGGTGATTTTTCATTAAAAAATATTTAAAAAAAGTTGCTGTAAACATGGATCCGAAAATGCATTGTTTCTAAGATACATGGTGTTAAACTTTTTAAAAAAATAATATGTTTTTTGTAATTACCCTAGCCTAGAAGCCCCAATTTTGGGCGTTTTTTATCATTTATTTATTTATATTTTAAGGATTCACAAAAAAAAAAATATTTTACAAAGTTACACGCTGTTAAAGTAGAGGAAAAAAGCGTGTCTAGTCCAATCACTATAGCAATAAAAATGGTCATTTTTGTAATTGATATTAACATATATCTGACTGCGCCATGACTTCCGGAATAACTTGTAGATTACTAAAATTAAAAATCCAACAAATTTTTTTTCAGGTAATTTTTTTAAACAAAAATTTTTAAAAAAGGGTCATATTCCTTTTTTTTTTTTAATATAACAAAAGTTACTGTCTATATCGCTTTACGTATAAAAGGCTGTTTGTAGAGAATTTAAAAACCAACAAAATGATTTTTGAAAAAACCCGATCCGACCATTTGTTACTGAGAAAAGCCGGAAAAAGGATTAAAACAGACCTTTTTTTAAAAATTCGTATCTTCGTTAATTTTCAATATTAAGGGTTGATTTTTTGGGAAATGATAGTCAATAACATGTACTTTGAAAGATGAAAATTGTCGCATTAATATTTTTATTCAATCGCACTATAAACAAATTAGGCCCTTATTTTGCAAGTGCCGTGAATATAAGGCAAATGGTCGAGCGAAAATTCGCGATACGCAGCCCGTCTCTCGCTTCTCCTTCGCTGCTGGGTGCCCTCTCCACGGTCGACTCAGTACATCTCGGTCGCGAATTTTCGCTCGACGCGCTAGGTTCACAAGCATTTTTAACTATGTTCTCCAAACTTGTATGAAAATGTAAGATATACGATTTGTAGCTTTTAATCTCAGATTTTAAAAAGCCGTTTAAAAAAATTCAAATCGGACCATTTGCAAAATATTCACGGCACTTGCAAGATAAGGGTCTAATTTGTTTATAGTGCGATTGAATAAAAACTACACTGGCGGCAAAAATTAGGGGATATTGCCATATACCATAATTCAAATTAGTACCGACAATTCTGATGTTTTGGTTGGAATCTAGTGTTAATCTTGTTGCCGTAAAAAAAATTCAGGATTTTTTGTTATCACAATATCAAGTAAACAATATTTTTGTCAGGTCGAATTCGAAAGATTCTCTCGTTTTAGTTTCAGAAGTCGTTTTATACGATTAAATACAACAGTAATTGGGTGTTGATTTTTTTGCAATGCCTTTAAGACATTTAACATCCGCGGAAGCAAACAGAGCGGTTGGAATGCTTCAAGCGGGGTTGCGACAAGTGGATGTTGCTCGTGAGCTGGAAACATCACAAAGTGTTATAAGTAGGCTGTGGAATCGTTACAGGGAAACTGGAACAACCTCCAGAAGGCACGGACAGGGTCGTAGGAGGTGTACTACGCAGCAACAAGACCGGTACATAACCCTTAGTATTAGACGGAACCCCATTCTCCCTGCAACACATTTACGCCGTCAGCTTCAAAACCAATTAGGAGTCCCTATCTCTGTAAGAACAGTGAGAAATCGATTATATGAGATCGGATTATCTGCTCGTAGAGCATTTCGAGGTGTGCCACTTACACAAAGACATAGAGCACAGCGTTTAGAGTGGGCACGTGAACGACGAAATTGGAGGGTAGAATGGAATTCCGTTCTTTTCACCGACGAATCTCGTTTTGGTTTACATAGTGACTCAAGGCGTATAAGAGTGTGGAGAAGTCGTGAAACACCTAGACATCGTAGCTATGTACAAGAAGTGTATCCTTTCAGAGGTGGCACAGTTATGGTCTGGGGAGGAATCACTCTAGGACGCGGTACGCATCTGTATGTTTGCGAAAACGTATGACAGGGACGCTTTATGCTCGTGACATCATTAGAGGTATCGTCGAACCAATTGGTGAAGCAATCGGGGAATATTTCATTTTTTTGGACGATAATGCGCCCCCACATCGCACTTTGGAAGTCCGAACTACACTGCAGAATTTAGGCATCACCCATCTCAGGCTACCCGCACTTTCACCAGATCTGAACCCAATTGAACATGCATGGGATATGCTTCAAAGAGCTTTGGATAACCACCAACCCCCGCCTAATAACAGAAGGGACCTAATGGGAATACTTCCTCAATTATGGGACAACCTACCCCAAGACCAGCTGGACAATTTGATTCTCAGCATGCCAAGACGCCTTCATGAAGTTTTCGAGGTCCACGGAGGTCATACACATTACTAACATTCTTTAAATGATTCAGCATGATATAGAAATTTGCATTTTGAGGATAATATTTGATTTTTTTAATAAACGCTTTTTCCCCCCCCTATGAAATTATGTGTTTTCATTTATGCAAAACGGTAATCTCTATAACCGTAATAGTTTTAAAAAACTCGGGTGGTTGTTAATATAAAATTCCATGATATCCTCTAATTTTTGCCGCCAGTATATTAATGCGACAATTTTTATCTTCCGGCAGCTCAAACTATATGTTATTGACTATTATTTTCCAAAAAATCAGCCCTTAATATTAAAAACGGAGATACGAATTTTTGAAAATAGGTCTGTTTTAAGCGCTTTTCCGGCTTTTCTCGGTGAACAATGGTCGGACCGGTTTTTTTTTTAGCTACAAAATGGGTTTTTGAATTCTCCACAAACGGTCTTTTATGAGTAAAGTGATACAGCCAGTACTTTTTGTTATATTTAAAAAAAAAAAACGAAAAAATGCCCTTTTAAATTATTGTTTAAAAAAATTACCTGAAAAAAATTAGTTGAATTTTTGATTTTAGTAATCTACAGGTTATTCCGGAAGTCATGGCACAGTCAGATATCTGTTAACATTAATTACAAAAAAATCTCTAATGATTGGACTATCCATCTTGTCACGATTCCCTCTCTTCTGGTCATTTAAAAATTAAAAAAAAGGTAGATGCTTTATCAGTACAAATGTCATTATGACAGGAACCAAAAAATAAATAAAAAAGAATCTCGCAAAATGGCGGTTTCTCAAAAAAGGAGGTAGGTGTTTTTCAGTATTTTTTTTACTTTTCCGAACTTTTAAAATTAGGAAAAATTAAAAATTTTGATTTTTTGTTGGTTCTTGCCATAGAAGAATATATGAAGAAAATTCATGCTTTCTTTCAAAAAAATCGGACAATTAAAATTTGAGATTTTGTGACAAAGGTTTCGAAAAAAGTAGTTTTGAAAAAAACGCGATTAAAGTTTTAACTTTCGATTCGTGCTTCATTGCGTCATTTTAAGGAGATATTCTTGGATATCTAAACCGTCGAAATTTAAAACAAAAAAGTTTTTAAAATTTTATAGACTAGAATACCCCCTTCAATAATATGTAGCCGATTTTCTTAAAATTTGTCAGTGTTATTTCTAATAATAAGGGCCTAAATGAGGCCTAATTACATTAAAATTATTAAGTCACTTGGCGTCTCAGGGGACACCTTAGGAGGGTGAGGATATGAATTTGGCCCTAATTTTACATAAGTGCTTTTGGTGAGACTATATTTTCTCTACGCCGCAACTTTCATTAGTGAGAAATAGATAACAGAAAAGTGTCCTCTATGTACAGGGTGGCCCGTTTATCTTGGGACACTACCGTATCCCATAAAATATACATAACACAGAAAAAAGTTCCGTATAAAAGTTTCTTAGTTAAATTTATATTTTAACAACATTTTACTTTTGTATATACAGGGTACTTCATGTTCCGTGGACACGCATCAATTTTTTTTTATTTAAATGGGACATTCTATATGTTATTGCATCTTTTGATTTTACGTAAAATTCTAGAGATATTTCATATATAATGTTCTATACTTACGTCTTACCCTTTTTGACATATTTTAAATTTTATATAAAAAATGACATTTGCGGATACTAAAATAATTATCAATTTTTCGTACACGGGAAGCCTTTATTATTTAATTTCAGTTAGATTTTTTATTAAAAAGAACCTACTTCAAGAGATTTTTATAATATTTTGATGACTGTTTATACAGGGCATTCAAAAAATAAGATTAAAAATAAAATTGAGAAAACTGCCAAAAATATTTTTTTAAATGACACTCCCAAATTTCATACCTTTATCTTATTTAGAACTAAAAATAAGGGTGAGTTTGTGCAAAGTTGCTTATTCCAAAATTTTGTAATTTTCGAAATATTGTCAATATTATATTTTTCTATAACAAAAATGCTATAGTCTGCTATATGGCTCGTTTTATTAATAGTTGACCAGGACAGCGTTTAAAAAACAAGCAAGTACTACAGAATGTGTAAAATATAAAGGAATAAAATAAAATAAATTAAAGACTGAAATGAGTCAATTAATTTTTGCATTTAACTTTTTGCTTCATCTTTTATATATTTTCTCAGATAAGGTAAGCCGCCCATAGTTTAAAAGAGCAGATTTTTAACAAATAGTAAAGTTCTGTATACACAAGAGTAAAATATTGTTAAAATATAGATTAAACTTAAAAACTTTTAAATGGAAACAAAAATTTATTAGACAGATTGACGGGTAACTGATTTTTATCTTTATATACACGGTGCCACTGATTTTTGTCCAAATTTTTGATAATGAATATCTTAAAACTAATCGTTCAATTCCTTAGGTCAAAATAATGCAATTAACGTAAACTTGCCTTATTCCAAAGTTGATAAACTGAGATACAGGTGTCAAACTTTTAATTTTTTTTCGTTTTTCGTAATAATTTTCTAAGTAAATGACATAGCGGTAAAAAATTTTGGGGTTTTGGGGGTTCTTTGAGGCGAAATGCAAATTTCTCAATATTTTTTATGTTTCTGGTAGAGGGCGCCAGCTACAGCCTGCCCCATTTGTTTTAGATGGCATAACTTTTTTTAAGGTATGTGTTTGGACCTGTTTTTTTAAAAAAAGTAGTACTATAGTTCTCTGCATAAAAAGTTACTTTATTTATGTCTCTAGAAAGCAAGGGTTTTTCGAGATAAATGCATTTTAAAGGACCGCAATTTTTTTAGGGAAAAATATTTTTGGGTAAATTTTTTTTTGCAAATAATATTTTTTAAACACTTGATAAAAAATCTCCAGGGGACGAAAAAAACCCCCTCAACCCCCAAAATCAGTTAAACGTACCAGGAATTTAAAATTTTGGGGTAATTTTGAGGGGGTTAGAGGGGTTTTTTTGTGCCCGTGGGGGCTTTCAAAAAAAAAAAAATAAATTTGAAAAAGCCAAAAATATTTTAAAGGAAAAAAACCTCCTTTTTATAAAAAATTTGTTTTTTACAAAATTTTTTTCAAAAAAATTTAAATTTTTTAAACAAAAATGTTTAAAAGTTGTTGGGGGGGGGCCCAACCTTTTAAAAAAGTAAAAAGAAAATGGAAAAAATTTTTTTAAAGCAAATTAAAATTTTTTTTACCTTTTTTAAGTTTTAGGGAACAAAAAAAGTTGACATATGCTGGTTTTTTCACGGGATAAAATTTTTTAATTGATTATTTTAAAAATCTTTTGTTTTTGCCCAATTTTCGGGAAAACCCAATACACGGTCCACGATTTTTCCAAATTTTTGATAATGAATATCTTAAAAACTAATCGTTCAACTGCCTTATTTTTTCCACCTATGAAAAAATATAGACAAAAACTAGTCATCCCATTAAAAAAATAACGACTTTGCGATTACTTGTTAGTAGTAGACACCACGAAAAAATTTTCAGGTCATTAAAAACTTTGAGCTATCCCATTTAATGAATTTTTCGTTTGAAAATTCTAAATTCAAAAAAAGGGCCAAAACCTGGGGATTACTTTATAATCATAAAATAAGCATTGACACAGTATTTAGATCATAAATCTAATATTAGCATTAAACCACAAACCACTGAGTTTTGTTTTTGTTTACAGAATGGTTCATTGCCTTTTAATAAGTTCGATTTCATCGTCGGATGGCTGTTTAGGGAGTGCTCTGGACCATATCTCTTTATCTTAGCAGTATTGGATCCTTCCATAAGATGGAGAAATCGATGTTTTAAACTCGCCTGGGGTGGAGTAGCCCAAGAAATTAAACCTAGAATAAAATGTTAGGCTTTTTAAAGTATTTTATTTATTTATGTTTCCAGCCATTTGGAAAAATACGACTTTTAAAGTTGACTTCTGGCATATGTTGATGTATATAGGGGCTGTCTTGAAGCAAGTGATATGCCACTAGTCAAAACTTAGGCAAACCATAAGCTAACTCACAATTTGTTGTTGTGACTGATATTTTTTGTACAGGGTGTTTGATTATATTTACATGGTATCCAGAGCCTTTTATATAAAAATTATAGGTTTTTTTTCAATAAAATCTTTTAAAATTACTAGTAAAAAAATATCGCAATTAAAAAATAGAGAAATATGGGAAACTTCAATTTTTTTAATAAAACACCCTATATATTATGCTACAACTGAAAAATATATTTTTTAATTTCAAATAATATATATATATATATATATATATATATATATATATATAATATATATATATATATATATATATATATATATATATATATATATATATATATATATATATATATATATATATATATATATATATATATATATATATATATATATATATATATATATATATATATATATATATACAGGTTTCTTAATAATATGCTAATATTTAAGGGGTATATCTTGACCTATAAAAAACTTTATATGAATGTATGTTTAAAACGTCTTATCTTTTGAGATACAGGGTGATAAAATTTTAAGAAAAAATATTTTTTTATTGTCATTTTCATACCACTTTAAATATTTTTATAAAAATTGGTGTACGGCGTTTATGCATTGAAGACCATTTTTTGACCTAAGAAACATTTTTTTATTTCCAACAGTGGCGTCCGTACTGGACTCTGACTAGATATTTTTTAAGGAAAAAGTAGTACGCCACTGCTTTCTCTTAAAATAAAAATTATTTTTGGTCAATTTAAAACAAATTTGGTTACTTGACTTTTGTCGTACGACTCACCGTTTTCCCATAAAAAAATAAATTCACTTATTTGCATCTCATTGGACGAATTACGAGAAAAAACGATCTATGTAACTTTGAACAATAATTTATTTAATAAGATAACTTTTAAACGTTAAAATTATGAAATTAAGGTAATCTACGTACATTTCAGAATAGTAACAGAAAATTACCCTGAACGCACAAAGAAATCAATTATATCAGGTGTTGGAAATGTCCACCCTGTATCTCTAAAGATAAGACGTTTAGGACATACATTCATATGAAGTTCTCTTCTTAAAATGAGTCCAAGAATCACCCCAAATTTTATATTATATTTTTATATATAATTATTATTAAGAAACACCCTGTATAATATATATATCTGAAATCAGAAAAAAATCTTTAGTTTTAGCGCATAAATATACAGGGTGTTCCATTTAAAAAAGTTAAAGTTGCCCATATATTTCCATTTTTTACTGCGATATTTTTTTACCGATAATTTTCAAAACTACAATTTTTAAATAAAATTTTTATCTAAAACATTTTTTTATCTTCAAAAATAAAGGCTCCAGATGCCACGTAAATATAATCAAAGACCCTGTACATGAAAGCTGTAATATACAGAGCTATCCAAATTAGGTGTCCGCCATTGGTAACTTTTTTATTAGTCAAAATATAAAATTGTTAAATTAGCTAACTAGTAGCGATTTTTACGTTCTTTAAGATTAAAGAACGCAAAAAACAATGGACATTCGTGTTTTTGAGTTTAATAGTAAAATACCAGTTTTTTGGAAACACCTATTATATTGTATTATCAAATAAAATATCTTTTAAAGACCTTTAATAATACCAGTTTAATATGTCTATTATTACCAGTTTTGGAAATATGAGCATCCAAACCTTAATATCCAATAAGAATATTTGTTATAAATTTTAAATATTATGTTTCATAATTTTAGCTGTGGCGTTACCTCTTATTTTTAAAACACACTGTATATACTTTAACTAATGCCATAAGACCCGCCTATTTCACTATATATTAATTTAAATATATAAGATCTACAATGATGAAAACAAGATACTCGTAACTGAACAATAAAAAAAATTGCGAATAATATTTTTTATATAATTGTGAGTTAGTTTATTGAAATACTTATTAAGTTTGTCCATGCACGTGTACTTTACTGTATGAATTAAGAAAACCCTTGATTATTTAATTTATTCTTATTTGTTGTACATATTGAACTTCATACATCTCTCTTTCTATATCTAAGTTTTCTTAAATATTTTTTTTGTAAAAAAGCGATATAATTTTCAATATATTATGTCTGTGATTTGTTGTTTTATTTATTAAATTATTTTTGTTTTATAAGTTTAAATGTTAGCGCCGGCCCAAGGAAGTTTAAAGGTGTATGGAAGCCCAATGCTATGGCCAATTCGATCAGAAAATGTCCAGCCCATTGTGAAAATAACTGTCAGAGTTGGCCCCGCCGATTTTGCGCAATAACGAAATTCTACGAAATAATTTAATGTGTTGCCTACTTACACACTGATAAATCAGTGTGTAGTTAGGCAACACATTATACTTTTATGAGAGCCGTATTAGTTTCGATTCTTTTGCTTTGTGTGATAATATTTTGTGGTTGCAGAAGTTTTTTGGATTGATATAAACCTTCTTATTTTAATGATTAGTGTTTATTAAATTGTGACTATAATTTTGTGTTTATTGTTTGTTACTTATATTATCGTAACAAAATGACTAGAGGTTGTATGGTTTTGTCTTGCAAATCTAAGGGTAACATACCCGGCATTTTTTACTTTAGGTAAGTATTTCTTATATTTAAATTAGGTGCTTCTTATGAGACGTAACGTTAGGTAACCGAATAAATAATAATATATCAATTATGAATTATAGAAAATGAAAATTTCATAGGAAATAGCAGTGAGAAAAGTAAGGCAATCTTTACTATCTTTTAGATGATTTCCACAATGATTGTGTATTTCTGTGGATTATTAAAAAGAAATAAGGTTTACATTTAGGTACTTTTATTTTATTTAATAATTTAGTACTTTTAATTCTTTTAAAGGATCAGGCAAATTTTAATTTATACAGGTCCCTCTAATTGAATAAAAGAAAGTACAATTTTATGTTAAAGTTCCTTTTTGCTTTTTCTGTATTTGTTTAAAAAGAAATTAGATGGTTTCTTAAACTTGCATTATCAACTTTTTAAGCTCGACATACTGTAGACACATAATATTTAACGGTTACTGTTACGATGGATACCTAGGTACCAAAGGTTACTAAACATTATTAACCACTGTTATTCTGTCTCATGAATGTTTGTTATTAGTGAAAAGTATATGCCTAAAAAGCAGTTATAAAAATTTTCACTTTTTAATGTACAACCACAATCTTAGGATAAGATTAAACTCATTTACACTATCTTGCCTTTCTTTTATCACAAAATTGGTGATAAGTACATGAAACTATCATACAATGTTGGAAATTTATTTTTTAAAAAATCGTGTTTTTATTTATTTACTAAGATTTTTGGTAAAAATACAAGACTCCCAAAAATATCGACCATTTAAATAGAAGGCTGTAAAGTGGCGCCATCTATTCTTTCCATATTATATCAGATGATATAAAATCCAATATTACACAATAATTTTAAATATTCTATGGTAGTATCGTTTAATAATTGATGATGTCAACTTTATAGATAGTAACAAAAAATTATGGAAGTCCGGCCCTGACCTACTATTCATTGCGCAAACTCCGCGGGGCCAATCCCCCGATTCCCGCTGCCCTGCACGCCTGGACAATTTTGTTCTACAGTATTGGGCTTCCATACACCTTTAAACTTCCTTGCGCCGGCCCTTGCGAAATTGTCTTTCTGCGCCCTCTCATCAATGCTCTCACTTCACGTTATGTGAAATAAATAATTACCACATTTTTACAAACCAACTGTTATTGCAAACATCAACACTTACTGAATTTAAATTAAATTAAGTAACTCTAATTATTATAATTCTGCTGCTTTAAAATTAAGTAAGTTCCTACCGCAAAATATTTAAAAATTATTTAGTGTTAATTTCCAACAGTCACTAAATACAGTAGAAGTTCGATAACATAAAAACCTCGGCAACTTATTTTTTTTTGTGTTTCCTTTTCTTCAAAGCAAAAAAATCTTAGTTTCAGTAGATTCCACAACAATTCGTTGATTTCTTATTTTACCTGCTACTGTTAGTTGTAAAACTCGATAAAGTTTGGGTACCCGCATGTAGGTCCGGACTTAAAAAATTTCTTTATTTATACTAAACGCAAAACAATTTCCGTCACGTCATATGCTTTTCGTGAGGGATTTCCAGCGTTCCAGATAGGATAAAAAAACTGGGAAATATTTTTAAAAAAAAGTATTTTTTTTAAAAATGATATTTTTCCCCCTTTAACAAACAAAATTTTAAAAAAATTAAAATTTATTTGGCTACATGTCTTAGTCATATACTTTATTTATTCCATTACAAACATTACACAAAAATTTGCTTTGCATAGAACGGTCGATATACCCAAAAAAATAATATACACTCTAATTTTCCCTTTTTTCCAAGCCACCCTGTAATTTGATTTGAAAAAAAAGCGCAGGTCAATGCAGATATCTCTTCCCAAATTTAAAGAAATTTTGGATTGGGGTAAAAATTTTTTCCCCCTTTTTTAAGCCTCCAAAACAAGTCATGTTGCTGTCGCGAAAAATTCTGCCAATGCTTATTCGTTATATACGAGTGGCCAAGTTCTGCAGAACAAAGAATTATTTAACCTTGTAGGTGTTACTTTTGAGAATAATCTTAACTGAAAAACACATTAATACATAAGCAGCTTCAAGAAATCTTGGATTTTTTTTTTCGAGCCAGAAAGTATTTTCTCCTTCTAATCTGTATACACTGTATGTATCCCAGATCAGCCCCTTTTTTAGAATATTGTTCTCATGTCTGGGGAATGGCGTTCCTACCACACTTAGCAGCTTCCCTCTTTGCCGTCCGACAAGCAGGGGATTTGTCCCTCTTTGTAGGTATTTTCACGGCTTCTGCTCTGAAAGTTAGCCAGTAAAATTCCCCTACTTCAAACCAAAAAGGGTTTCCCCTTTTATGCATCCTTTTACAGTCCAACGTGAGAGGCCCGATCTTCCCACTTTGTTCATTCTTTTATCCCTAAAGTGTCCAGACTATGAAACCTGTACCCGGGAAGTTTGTCGTTCTCCTCCCAGTCTCCAAATATTTAAGGCCGTTTAAACTTACTTCTCTTACTGCAGTCAAGGGAATAATGGGCCCATTTTCCAGTTCTTGCTGAAAATAGCTAAAACAAGGAAGTTTTCTAGCTTTGACCGTTTAAATGCTTCGGCATTTTGAGATGAACTTAACGAAAAAAATGCACAGTAAACTACAAAGTCTTTGTTTTCAAAAACAGTTTTAAAATAACACTGATAAAAATACACACCAACAATAACTAGTATTACTAAAAACACAAAATTGTTATAAATAATAAAGCTGGACAGGAAGCATAAAACAAAGAATAACGGCAACATCGCTAAAAACGACAACATGACAATAATAAAATTCAAATTAAACCAATTTTTACAGACTTAACTGATATAAATATTCTATGTAATTGAGTTAGTATTAAAGTGAAATGAAATACTTTTGATTAAATTCATTAAAAGGCCCAAAATTTTAATATTTTTTCCTAGATTTTATTTCGTCACGTTTGGGGACCTGAGTATTATTTATCAGCTGATTGATGACGTGCATCGGGAAAATTTTTTGCGTTTACTATATTATTGTTCCTATTTTTTTGGGATATTATGTAGGTTAAAGGCAAATTGCAGGTATTCAAAGAAAGCGGTCTTTTCATCTTGTTCATCAGTCGGAGTTTGCCAAGGTATTTTCGTGTGTTATTGAGTATCAAAAATAGCTAACTTAAACTATTGATATTAGTAGGTAATCAGGACCTATACCCTTTCAAAAGTGCGGTGCCTACACAATAGTTATTTGTCAGGCAACTTATTTATGGCTGGGTTTTCCATGAAGGGTTGTCATTTAAATTTTATTGCCGTCGAGAAATCAAAGAATTATTGTGGAATGTACCATACTTTAAGTTCAAGACCTCTATAACTTAAAAAAAGACTTTTACCATTTTGCCTTGATAGCTTAAAGTAGAAAATTGTATTTATTCCTATTAAAATTAACAAAAACCATTTATAAATCACTGGTAGCAAAAAGCCCATAAAATATCCTAAGCAAACAAATCCTACAGGTCCCGAAAACCTTTCTTTGGCCGGGCTTTTCTAAGAATGTTCAAAAACCATTCTTTATGTTCACTGAAAATACCTCAATATAGGCATTTTCCTAAATATAGCAAAAAAAAGCATTTTTTTGCACTAAATTATTTTGTTTAAAGGTTATCAATTCGAGAAGATTTGTATTTATAGATTATTCAGTATTTGAAACAAATTAGTAATAATTATTTCAACCTGGACAACAATTTTCGAATGTACTTCTGGCGATATTGAAGTTTGTTTTTTTAAAAAAGACGCGTTCACTAGAAAATTTTATGTTTTTTTTTTTTTTTGGGTTTTAAAAATGAATAAATGCTCTATACCCTTGGGACCCCTAACCTAAAATTCTAATAGGTAAGAAACAAAAGGTTTTCGGGGAAAATTTTTTTCTTTGAACTTAATCTTTCATAAAAAATCCTTAATAAGTATAAATTGAAAAATAGTAAATAAAACCAAAATTGAATGCGCTAACACATCCTCGAACTAAACCTCGTTAAGTCAACAAGTATTGGATTTTTTTAAACGTCGCTAACTTTAACTCTCAATAAGTAAAAAACTCGATAACTTAGAATTTTTAAACTTTTTCCTTGAACTTTAGATTATTGAGTTTCTACTGTAATAAAATCTGTTAGTTGGAATCATTCCCGACTAAACCGGAAGTCGACAAAAAAATGACACTGCTATTATTAAATGTACCTACTAATGTTTGCTATATGAGCATACCGATTTTTTTTTAATGGTTTCATAAATAAGGGAATAATCGACCGTATCGGGACTTTATACTTACCCTGTATACAGGAATTTGGGTGTAAGTTTTCATTTAATTGCGGTAAGTATATGATTTTAACAGTATATCTGCACGTATTCATCCTTTAATTCTCGGCACTTTACCATCATTGTAGGAGTTTTATAATGCCACTTTTCTAGAAAGTTCTTGGTTAGGCGCTCAGCCACTCACACACAAACTAGGTAAGATCATCATTGTCTTGAAATTTTGAGCCGCCCAATGTCTCTTTTAACGGTCCAAAAAAGATATGGTAATCACATAGTGATAAATTCGGAATAAATAAGGTGAATGTAAAAGAACATCCCAGTGCACTTTTTTTTAAATCGCTGGGCAGCATGAGCTCAAACATTATCGTGCATCAGAATGACACTCGTGATTGAACGCTTTCTTTGTTTTGATTGAAATAGAGGCTTAACTTTTGCCTTAGCAAGGTAAAATATTAAAAGGCGTGAATGATACGCCGTTCTCTAAACAGTCTCAGAAACACGCTAGCTACTTACACGTGTGATCGGGACATCAAAAGAAGCCGAGCGATGCCGAAGCCTTCCCCCAGATTAAGGAGAAGTTTTTTTCTACCACGCGATGCGGAGAGGTAACGCACACAACGCTTGCCTACGTCCGTGGTAGGAGAAGCTACTCCTTAATCTGGGGAGAGACTGGCATCGCTCGGCTCCTTTCGGTGTCCCGATCAGGAGGAACTGGAGGGAGTACTTTTTTCCCACAATCTGGCTGCACTGCTCTAGACTTGACCTTTCTGATTGTGGCTTGAAATGGTGAAGCTAGTAGAAAGTTTCAGCACATTGCTGTTTTTGTCAGCAATCTAGGTAGGTACTCATTTTGCGCAAACTTGATTTCCTCGACGCAACCAATACTATATGTAATGTTTGTGACATATTGTCGTCGTTTTCGGAGGTCTCGCGTGCAGAAAATTTTTGACCGTTGTACAGTCCTTAAAATTCTTACAGAAATTAAACATCTGGGTATTTAATAAGATTGATTTCCTTTATTGTGCTTACATATTTGCAAAATCATTGGTTTTTGCTTTTGGTCACAAGAAATATTGTTATGCGTTGCCCAACGAAAACATGAACTGCCTGCTCTGTCATTTTGACAATTCCCTAATGAAATTAATTGAAGTGACTATTACAGTGTGTACGCCTTTCAGATACCCCATTGCAGGAATGTTGGGATCAAATTGCGGCGAGGACCATTTATTTGGTTCTGGAAATCAAATTTTTAATAATGCTTTAAATCCCCTCGATGATAAGCTAAATTTAAGATATAATACAACAAAGCTTGAAATTTAACATATTTTTTAATTTTAAATATATTCAATTTAATTTATCTTGTAAACTACGCACTTTAGCAAAGTATGTAAGCAGGCATTTTTTGTGAGAAATTTAATTCTCTGCAAATTGTCATTTGAAATTTTTAAATATATATATATATATATATATATATATATATATATATATATATATATATATATATATTATTTATATGGATAACACTGGCTCAACAAGAGCATTCTTAGGATTAGATGAAAATTTTTTGCTTTTTACATTAATTTAACTTGATATTGTTTAATTTATAAAGAATTCACAGTGCACGTATTCTCATTTTTTTAAAAGTATGCGTTAGAATAAGGCAAATAACAAATAAAAGATTAGAGGGGGACTCCATTGTTTTATTGTTTAATTTTGCATTGTGATTCATATTTGTATCATCTGATAATCTTAGTAAGCATATTTTTATGTACTCAAAATATCGTGATTTTACGTACTAATTATAAAATGTTGATATCGCTAATAAAGTTGCTGCTGGTAATCAATACTAGGTGTAATAATATGTACACATGATTTAATATGACAAAATACAATGGTATTTCTCTCACAATCACGTCCTTGGTACCCAGATAGCAATTATATAGGGTAGTTCTTTGGAAATACATGACGATAAATAATGCTAAATTTAAATATTATATTTTGGTGAATCCCAAATGCTAAGAACTTTTCTTGTCAACTTTTACACCGTTTAAGTTAAGTTAAATTTAAAATATGATCACTAGGTGTAAAAGTAAAAAGAAACTGTTTTCTATGCGTTATTTAGTTTAGTATTTTAATATAATAATAATAATAATGAAGACCGAGCTTAGAAGCAATTACAGGCGACGTTTACGGAGAATTTGGAAATCCGAATTATCTGAAATAAATAAGGTCCTTGCTACCAACATGCTAGCAGTGCCTGTATTGCTTTACTCTTTTGGAGTGGTTAAGTGGACGCGAGATGAACTGCGCGAGCTGGACGTCAGCACACAAAAAATGATGCATCTTCACCGTAGCATCCACCCGCGCTCATCAACATCCGTATTTACCTCCCAACGCCAGCTAGAGGAGGATCGTGGTTTTGAGCTTGTCAAGTGGGGGTTTGTATGCAACGAATAGCACAGGTTTTGAGCTTGTCTATTTGGCAATAGCGAGCGAGATCCACTGTTTTGCAATAGTAAGAGACCACGTAACTGTAAGTTGGGGTTCTATTTACAAGCAACTGAGTTAGAGCGGAGAACATCGATCTTTTAAATAGATCCAAATGAGACCAGTAACTTGTAAGACTTGAGTCTAAACCGAAGACCTGCAGTTAAAAGCAGAACATGAGCCCGAGGGTTTCCTACTAGCATGCCAGGATGGGGTGATAAACACATTGGTATACCGAAGCCAGTTTTGTAACATCCCTGATACTGCTTGTCGAGCTTGTCTACAGCAACCCGAAACACTAATGCACTTATTGTCAGCTTGTCCAGTGCATGCTGTAAGTGGTTACTCCACCGACATAACGATGCGCTTCGGGTATTTTATTATCACCTCAGACATTATTACGGCATCGACGAAACAGCAATTTTGCCATTTGCTCCCAGCGATATCGAGGCAGTAGTGGAAAATGACAACTGTCGCATATATTGGAATTATGCATTCCCAACTACGCATCAAATTCGCGCCAATAAACCTGATATCGTTCCCCCTGATAAAAGATATAACTCTATGTATGTGATTGAGTTCTCCGCCCCAGCGGAAACTAACATCGATATAAAGGAACGGAGAAACGAGCCAAATATCAGGATCTACTTGGCAAACTTCGGAGGCTCTATCCGGAGTATAACGTGCGATTAGTTGTTCTGATTGTCGGCGTTTTGGAGGGCGTAAAGGAAAATGTGTTCGGGGAGCTAAAGTGTATTCCCGCATGTCAACATTCACCCGAAGAATTGGTGATGAAAATGCAGAAATCTGTTGTCCTTGGGTCCCTTCGTTTACTGAGGCAAATGAATTTGGCCGAAGATCACTGACCGAGCGGACGCGAGGAGTGGTCTTCGATACGGATGACCTTCCGCATGACGCAATATGGGGTCGGAGCCATGGGATACGTCATGTCGGATCTTTCTAAATAATAATAATGATGGTGATAATAATAATTAAGTGTCTTTATTTTATACTCGGCGAAATTCAGTTAACACACAACTTAACCGAGTAATGTCAATTTTTTTGGGAACCATAGTGGGTCGTTGAAAAATTGATTTGGTGTAGAAGTTCGTGCTTTTTCTTACCTTAGACATAAAGCCTGACTACTAAGCCTATCAAGACAGATATGACAATAATTAAAATTTTTACTGTTCATATAAACCCTCTGCTATAGTGATGGAAAATTTCCGGAAATATAATTTGCAAATATTTCCGAAAATATATCAGAAAACTTAAAATATATGGCATTAATAAAAATATTGGAAAAACTAAACATTTAATAAAAGTTTACTAAGGTTATACCAAAAATGGTCAGATTTGGACGGATATTCACGAGAGCGTAGCTCGAGTGATGCTGAGAAACGAGTTAAATTTTCGAAGTATTCAAAACCAGGCCAAGAATATCTGGCTCAAAATCTAAATACGAATAGTATTTGGTAAGACAATTGCGCAAATAAAACAAAGTTAAAAGCAAAATAATAATTAATTAACAATGTAAAATACAACCGCTACTGAAGTCAAATCATTATAGATTTTTTTTGTTTATTAATGTTAACAGATATCTGACTGCGCCATGACTTCCGGAATAACCTATAGATTACTAAAGTCAAAAATCCAATCAATTTTTTTCAGGTAATTTTTTTAAACAATAATTATTAAAAAAAAAGGATCTTTTTTAAATATAACAAAAAGTACTGGCTTTATCACTTTACTCATAAAAGACCGTTTGTAGAAAATTCAAAAACCTACAAAATGGTTTTTGAAAAATCCCAATCCGACCATTTTTCACCGAGAAAAGCGGGAAAAACGCTTAAAAACAACTTTTTTTCAAAAACTCGTATCTCCGTTAATTTTCAATAATAAGGGCTGATTTCTTGGGAAATGAGAGTCAAAAACATATACTGTGAGCTGCCGAGAGATGAAAATTGTCGCATTAATAGTTTTTATTCAATCGCACTATAATCAAATTAGGCCCTTTTTTTGCAAGTGCCGTGAATATTAGGCAAATGGTCCGATTTGAATTTTTAAAACGGCTTTTTAAAGTTAAGATTAAAAGCTACAAATTGCATATCTCACATTTTTATGTAAATTTGGAGAACATTGTTAAAAATGCTTGTGAACTTAGCGCGTCGAGCGAAAATTCGCGACCGAGACGTACTGAGTCGACCGTGGAGGGGCACCCAGCAGCGAAGGAGAACTTGATGACAATGACATTTTTTTTGTTATAATGATTGGACTATGAGGTAACAATGGACGACGATTGATAAAACCGTAAACTTACCGATTTTTTAGCCGGTAACGTTGTCCCTTCTATCTGATTTCAATTTTTGACATTTCAAATGGGGTTATTTATACATGAGTGGAATTGTCATTTAAAAGTAAAAACGCAAAAACCATTAATATAAATAACAATTTAAGTATTAAAAATACAACAAAGAAAACAATAAAATTTCTAAAAAAGTAATTACACACGACCACGAGACACAAGTTTTGCAACTTGATCAAGAGGCATATCTTCATCGAAATCATCCACACATTAAATATTAAGGATTTTTTCGCGACTTACCGTTTTTAACTACTGATTGATAGCGGTTCTTACCCCCACCATTCTAACCGTGTTTAACCCGCCTATCCTCGCAAAAACGAAACGGTTTACGTATGTCAACGTACATACTAATCGTTTAACACACTTTTAAGTTTAAATTTAAATGTAAGGTCTTTGGAGAGTTAAGAGATAAGTCGAAAAGATAATATATAAACCAATTTTTTTATTTAATAAGATATTAGCTGTTTCCAAGTCAACTATAACAAGTAAATTTTTCCTTTATGATTAAATATAATTGCATTAATTCATCCATTTGGAAATTAACTAATAAACCAAAAAATCTGCAATCCAAATAGTTGTTACACCATAGCAAAAAAAACATCACAAGAACCAAAACAATAGAAAAGCCGCGAATCCTCCATTATTTTAAATTCAAACTTGACATAACCATTATTAACCCTCCGATGTGGGCAGTAATCTATAAAAGCAGCGACTTTCGCGAATCAGTATCAGTTAAATTAGTCGATCTCCGGGTTCAGACCGTCGAGTAAACTAATACATACGGGAAGTGCCGCCTGGATAGGCTGGCCCCCAGGTCTAACAATAATTTCGGGTTAAATAAGTAATTTTGTTTAAGTAACTAAAAGTATAAGTTTTAAGATTTTTTAATTATTATTTTACGCTGCTTTTTCTAGATCCCGTGATTTTTTATTATCGAGGTGACGTGGAAAAACGTGGGTTTGGGAGATAGAAAGTTATAATTGGAGTTTTATTATTGAAAGAAAATCACTCATAACTATTATTCTTTTTCAAGAAAGTTTCTTTTAAGAATTAGAAGGAACAGGAGGCAGTTCCGACTGAAACTACGTTCGGCACTCCTGGTTCATGAAATCGTAAATTCCCGCCAAATTAAGGGGAGGATTAGGCCGCCTTGAATTCGTCAGGCTGGCCCCCTAAAATTTTTTCCTTTAAGGAATGGCCGCGGCCCAGGGTTTAATTATTTTATTTTATTTTATTTTCAGCTTGGGACAAGGGATGCCCGTCATTGCCTGGACGGCCGGCGCCTTTGTTCCCATCGGTTTAGGAGGGAAGAAGAAGGCTGGACTTAGTGCTAAAAATAGCAAAATTGGGATCACACCCAAACTTTAAATATCCAGGTCCGGCCCGCCAAGTCCGGGGTGGTTTATCTAATAAGGGGAAGGAACAAGGCCCCATTAGGGACAAATTCAGGGAACCATACCTGGCAACCCAGGAAATCCGGAAAACTGGGAACATCCAGGAAACGAGGGAGTTTCGGAATTCTCACATCCCGCCCGGCCGCCGAGCTCCCAGAAAAAAGAAACCGGTAGTATAAGGATAAGGAACCCTCCTGTGAACATTCCAGGGGTGGCATCTTGGCCCGGGAAAAACTCAGGAACGTGGGACGGTTAGACAACAATGTTGGAACACCCAAAAAGCACCGAGCATCGGAAACGCTTCCTGGTGCTAATGGACCGAAATTGGACTGTACATGTGCTCCCCATGCCGGCCCGGGAGGCCGTGCGGAGCCCACCAGCTCCTTCAGGGTTGGGGAAAAGAGTTCATGCCGAAAAGGCGGATGCAATCCAAGGCCCGGAGTCCAGTGATGGAGCTCCCGCCTCAGAAATCCATTAATGACCCCACTACAGCAAGAGCAAACCGGGTACCCTGATGGAACATGGGCCCAACGGGGCCCCTGTTTCCTGGGGCACTTCTGGATAACTTTGAGACTCTATCCCTTTTTTTTTTTTTTTCTCGGGTCATAGGGAGTTTGTAATTGCCCTTTTAAAATTAACCCGACTTGAATTTAATTGGAGAATTTAGACCCGGCGTTTTCCTTAATATAATAAAATTATAAAGTCCCGATTTATCCCGGTCGCCGTTGTGCGTCCCGGGGGAAAAATTTGCAGGATGATCCCTTAATATGTCCCTAGAATTTAAATCCATTTGGGCTATGGAGTCCCAGCCATTCCTGTAAAAATAAATGAAAAAAATAATGATAATAATTTTAATCCCATAAAAATTCCGTTCCCCGGTTCTGAATGCCGGGGAGTGCCTGGCTGGGTTTTCACCAGCTACTTCCGTACTTCTTTTCCCTCTTCTGGAAGCTTGAATTTATCCCGGCACTGTCCGGTAACGATAGGAACCTTTTAACGCATAACCATAAAATATTAAGTTCCCCTGAATCCCGATTCTTCGTTTTTATTACTTATCCGCGCGCGGCGGCCAATCTAGGCCTGCCGGGCCGGCATCTCGGATTTTACAACAAATAAAATAATTAACACCCATGCTGGTGTTCATCTTCTGTAGGGGGTTTAGTTTTAGAAATGAAAGAATTAATTAAAAAACAACTTTAAATTTTATTACAAAAATATCCCGAGATAAACAAACAAATTGTCACTGAAACAAACATGACTATTTTTTTCCTTTACAAGATTACAAACGGAAACATTAAAAGGTGTTAATTTTTTTAAAAGTTCATTAAAAATACATTTTTAAAAAAATCAAATAAAAATATTGTCAAGAACTACAGAAGATGAGCACCTATTGTCGGCAGCGAAGAATGACGCCAGCCGATAAACACTCCCGATTTCCGATCCGGCCCAATTTATAGGATTCCGTGTCAGTGGCGATAGCGGTAGATACTGGGTACAAAGTAATGACGTAGATACTGACGTCAGAACACCTTCCCCTACGTTACCGCTTCTCGCGAAAATAAACCGGTATGTTAACTGTTCTAACAATGTTCAACGCGGTATGTCCCCAAAATTTGATGATTGTATTTAGCATCAATGCCGTCTTCATGGGAGTGCAATTAAATTTCTTTTAAAGGAAGCAATAGCCAACAAGCGATAATCGGTGAATCTTCTAGATCGAGATTTTATTATTCGTAGTCGTAATAATATACGTACTTTTTCGAAAATTATTTTTTAGTGTGAAATATGTACTGCACAAAAGTATAAGAAATATATAGAAATCTTTGTTTTAATGGTTTAAAACTAATTCTTATTTTTTATCGACTTTTCCAATATTTCCAAGACATGGTCGGAAATTTTCAATATTTCGATTTCCATAAAAATATTTCCACTGGAAATATTTCCATTTACCACATTACTTGGCTATAATTGTTATTTTTTATTCTCTGAAAAATATAAATTTCTTTCTATCCATATAATTTCTGTGTTAACCCATCCTTTAAAATATAGATTTATGCGTGGCATGCTAGTAAATTTTGTATTGTTTTTACGCGTGTTTCAGTTGTTTTGCTTATGACTTAAAATAATAATTGCGGAGTTATATCCCTATATAATTGCTCTAAACAATTTCGACAAAAAAAACTGCTTTGGATTATCCTTTTTATCGGGAGCCTATAAAAGAAGAGTTATTTAGATATAACTTTAAGTTTTGAAAAACTTTTTAAGTGCTTTTTTGGCCGTTTGTTTTTTATAAGTAAGTCTTAAGCTCTATATGCTTCTTGCGTTTTTTACTTAAACATTTTCTTTTTAAATTTAATTACCTATTTTAAATATTTGAGTCTTTCGCACAGCTGGTTTTCTTATTAATGGCAAAGCATTAATAAGGTTTTGTATATTTGTCTGTCGCCATTGATACTCAGGTATTTTGAACACCAAGAAAAAAAATAATTACATTAGAGGTAAATATTTATAGTGTTTTTCTTGTTCTTTTTACAAAAATGGTAAAAGCTGTAACGGTTTCTGTGCTGGATACCTTTACACAAGCGCCTTAAAAAGTTGCAAATACAACACGGACTACGTATGTTGCTACGATACTTGAAGAACATAAAAGACTGTCCTATAAATAAAATCTATTAATGTATATCGTAATTTGAGGGTTGGCGGCCAGCGACTAGCATCTATGCCTTATTTATACTTTTTTCAATGGCCAACCCATGTCTTGTCCCTATCAACGTCAACCGGCTCTATCTCTTGTTAATTTATTCTACTTTCTATGGAATGTCAGTATGTCAGTCCATCTGAAATTCTTTATTCCTTAAATCTATTATATTCTCTCAAATTCTGTTGAAACGTTTATTCGTCTTGTCTGCATCCTGAAGACCCTACGTTATCTTTCACATCTACAAGAGTTTATTTAGATAAACTCTCTTCTGTTTAGGTTGTATTAACAACAATTCGACTATCCAAGCATATATAAATCTCTCTTTGGTCTGGGTTGTGCAATTTTTTTGGATGTTTCTAATTCGTTTAGTTTTTTCGAATTTTTCGACTATTCAAGTAGATATTAATATCTCTCTGGTCGGACTTCCGGAAATGTACTTTTGCCTGGGTTACCACATTAATTTACTTTCTTGCACGTTTTAAAACTCGTTTAGATCTCTAGATCCGTTTGTCTACCCGAGCATATATTAATCTGTCTTTGGTCTGGATTCGGAAAATTTAATTTGGACGTTTTTAATTCGTTTAGCTCTTTAGAATTTTTTGACTATCCGAGCAGATATGAATCTCTCTCTGGTCGGGCTTTCGAAAATTTCCTTTGGCTCGGCTACCACATTAATTTACTTTCTTGGACGTTTTACAACTCGTTTAGATCTTTAGATCCCTTTGTCTACCCGAGCATATATTAATCTGTCTTTGGTCTGGCTTCGGAAAATTTAATTTGGACGTTTTTAATTCGTTTAGCTCTTTAGAATTTTTTCCGTCCTATCCGAGCAGATATGAATCTCTCTCTGGTCGGGCTTTCGAAAATTTCCTTTGGCCAGGCTACCACATTAATTTACTTTCTTGGACGTTTTAAACTCGTTTAGATCTCTAGATCCGTTTGTCTACCCGAGCATATATTAATCTGTCTTTGGTCTGGATTCGGAAAAATTTAATTTGGACGTTTTTAATTCGTTTAGCTCTTTAGAATTTTTTCCGTCCTATCCGAGCAGATATGAATCTCTCTGGTCGGGCTTTCGAAAATTTCCTTTGGCCAGGCTACCACATTAATTTATTTTCTTGGACGTTTTAAAACTCGTTTAGATCTCTAGATCCGTTTGTCTACCCGAGCATATATTAATCTGTCTTTGGTCTGGATTCGGAAAATTTAATTTGGACGTTTTTAATTCGTTTAGCTCTTTAGAATTTTTTCCGTCCTATCCGAGCAGATATGAATCTCTCTCTGGTCGGGCTTTCGAAAATTTCCTTTGGCCAGGCTACCACATTAATTTATTTTCTTGGACGTTTTAAAACTCGTTTAGATCTCTAGATCCGTTTGTCTACCCGAGCATATATTAATCTGTCTTTGGTCTGGATTCGGAAAATTTAATTTGGACGTTTCTAATTCGTTTAGCTCTTTAGAATTTTTTCCGTCCTATCCGAGCAGATATGAATCTCTCTCTGGTCGGGCTTTCGAAAATTTCCTTTGGCCGGCTACCACATTAATTTATTTTCTTGACGTTTTAAAACTCGTTTAGATCTCTAGATCCGTTTGTCTACCCGAGCATATATTAATCTGTCTTTGGTCTGGCTTCGGAAAATTTAATTTGGACGTTTTTAATTCGTTTAGCTCTTTAAAATTTTTTTGCCTATCCGAGCAGATATGAATCTCTCTCTGGTCGGGCTTTCGAAAATTTCCTTTGGCCGGCTACCACATTAATTTATTTTCTTGGACGTTTTAAAACTCGTTTAGATCTTTAGACCCCGTTTGTCTACCCGAGCATATATTAATCTGTCTTTGGTCTGGCTTCGGAAAATTTAATTTGGACGTTTTTAATTCGTTTAGCTCTTTAAAATTTTTTTCCGTCCTATCCGAGCAGATATGAATCTCTCTCTGGTCGGGCTTTCGAAAATTTCCTTTGGCCGGCTACCACATTAATTTATTTTTTTGGACGTTTTAAAACTCGTTTAGATCTCTAGATCCGTTTGTCTACCCGAGCATATATTAATCTGTCTTTGGTCTGGATTCGGAAAATTTAATTTGGACGTTTCTAATTCGTTTAGCTCTTTAGAATTTTTTCCGTCCTATCCGAGCAGATATGAATCTCTCTCTGGTCGGGCTTTCGAAAATTTCCTTTGGCCCGGCTACCACATTAATTTATTTTCTTGGACGTTTTAAAACTCGTTTAGATCTCTAGATCCGTTTGTCTACCCGAGCATATATTAATCTGTCTTTGGTCTGGATTCGGAAAATTTAATTTGGACGTTTTTAATTCGTTTAGCTCTTTAGAGTTTTTGACTATCCGGGCAGATATTAATCTCTCTTTGGTCGGGCTCGAAAATATCCTTTGGCTCGGCTACCACATTAATTTACTTTCTGGGACGTTTTAAAACTCGTTTAGATCTTTAGATCCCTTTGTCTACCCGAGAATATATTAATCTGTCTTTGGTCTGGCTTCGGAAAATTTAATTTGGACGTTTTTAATTCGTTTAGCTCTTTAGAATTTTTTCCGTCCTATCCGAGCAGATATGAATCTCTCTCTGGTCGGGCTTTCGAAAATTTCCTTTGGCCCTACTACCACATTAATTTATTTTCTTGGACGTTTTAAAACTCGTTTAGATCTCTAGATCCGTTTGTCTACCCGAGCATATATTAATCTGTCTTTGGTCTGGATTCGGAAAATTTAATTTGGACGTTTTTAATTCGTTTAGCTCTTTAGAATTTTTTGACTATCCGAGCAGATATGAATCTCTCTCTGGTCGGGCTTTCGAAAATTTCCTTTGGCTCGGCTACCAAATTAATTTACTTTCTTGGACGTTTTAAAACTCGTTTAGATCTTTAGATCCCTTTGTCTACCCGAGAATATATTAATCTGTCTTTGGTCTGGCTTCGGAAAATTTAATTTGGACGTTTTTAATTCGTTTAGCTCTTTAGAATTTTTTCCGTCCTATTCGAGCAGATATGAATCTCTCTCTGGTCGGGCTTTCGAAAATTTCCTTTGGCCCGGCTACCACATTAATTTATTTTCTTGGACGTTTTAAAACTCGTTTAGATCTCTAGATCCGTTTGTCTACCCGAGCATATATTAATCTGTCTTTGGTCTGGATTCGGAAAATTTAATTTGGACGTTTTTAATTCGTTTAGCTCTTTAGAATTTTTTCCGTCCTATCAGAGCAGATATGAATCTCTCTCTGGTCGGGCTTTCGAAAATTTCCTTTGGCTCGGCTACCACATTAATTTACTTTCTTGGAGGTTTTAAAACTCGTTTAGATCTCTAGATCCGTTTGTCTACCCGAGCATATTAATTTGTCTTTGGTCTGGCTTCGGAAAATTTAATTTGGCCCGGTTACCACATTAATTTAATTTTTTGGACGTTTTTAATTCGTTTAGCTTCTTTAGAATTGACTATCCGAGCAGATATGAATCTCTCTCTGGTCGGGCTTTCGAAAATTTCCTTTGGATCGGCTACCACATTAGTTTACTTTCTTTTAAGGTCTTTAGATCTCTTTGAATATTCCAACAGATATTTATTTATCTTTGTTCTGGTGTCGGAAAAATTACTTTTGCTTGGGTACCACATTAATTTATTTTTTTGGGCGTTTTTGATTTGTTTGGCTCTTTAAAATTTTTCTACTATCCGAGCAGATATTTATCTTTGGTCGGGCTTTTGGAAATTTCCTTTGGCTTAGCTACCACATTAATTTACTTTTTTGGACGTTTTAAAACTAGATTAGGTCTTTAGAACTCTGATTGTCCAACCAGATATTAATCCCTTATTGGTCTGGTTTCCGAAAACTTACTTTGGCTCGGTTGCCACATTAATTTAAATATATAGACGTTTCTAACTTGTTGAGATCTTCAGATCTATTTGATTAGCCAAGTAACTGTTAATCTTGGGATGTCTTTTTTTGTCTGGATTTTTACTTGTAGCCGCCTCTACATTTACGAAAATAAAATATTTAGGAAAAAATTAAAGATGTCTTGTACCGTAGAAATATTAAAAGTGTATCGGTACCAGTTTAAAGTTGGATCGATAAAAACAATTGTACATTATAATCAAATCCCTTTAATTAACGCGTTCATATCTGTTTGAAACAATGATGTCGGTGCCAGATTAGATAATGTTGAAAAAATATCCATTGAGATAATACCTATTTTCGTTTTAAGTGATAATAAATGATAAACTCGATCAGGTTTTTAGTGTTTTTGTCTGATTACTAACGGTGCAAAAAATGAATTCGAATGGACCTAATTCAATTATTGATAATTTATCCTACAGCAATATGGAAGGTAAGTAAACATCATCTTATTTTATGGGTCTTTTAAGGGGGTATTTTTTTAAAACTGGTACATTATAAAATGCAATTTCTAAAAATTATTATGTGTGTAAATATTGTTAAACCTTTTTAAACATACCTACTGCCACTTTTAATATCTTATTTTGTGCAAAATTAAGGTTTCTGTTATACTGAATGCAGCAGCAGCTGCTGCGGTTTTTCTCCACCCATCCTAACTGTATGAAATGTGGATGAGATGGCGCTGGGTAATCACTCACAGGTCGCAGTCGGTTTAGTTTAGTTTTTCGGTCTTCTATAGACTGGACTAACAATCAAGTTTAACTATTTAAGGGGGTTCTCTGGTTTGACGGTCTGATTTTTATGCATTTTTTGGGATTTTTTTGTGAGGACCAATGAAGAGATAGAACCTTGGAGTTTTTATCATTTATTAAAGAGTATTTCAACAGTATACATATAAGCTAGAAATATTCATTAGAACCTAAGTTATACCGCTAGGGCCTGAAAATGGACCCTCACTTCCTCCACGAAATCAGCTGATTGGCTTATCTGAAATTTAAAAAAACGCTGACGTTTTAATCTTTAAGCTTAAATACATGGAATAAACTATTATAAATAGAAAATTTTGAAATAAGGATTTTTAACAGACTTTGGAACAAAAAATTTCGATTTTTATGTATTTTTGACAACTTTTTGTTAAAAAAAATAAATTGAAATATTTTAAATATTTTGAGTAATAATAGTTCATCGCGCGTCTATATGTGCTAAGTGAACCTTATAAATTTGAAGTAATTCGGTCAAGCCGTTTTTGAGATATGATGGAGAAAAGTTTAAAACACATAGTTTTGAGAAAAACAGGTTTAAAGTTCTAAGTACAGATATACTATATAAGCAGGGCCGTATTTAGGCGGTGGCGAGATGGGCGCCCGCCAAGGGCGCATCCATCTGGGGGGCGCAAAATCGGCCATGAAAAAAATTTTTTGTTCATCATTTGTCAGTACCGTAGGCATATTATTATTTTTTTAATTGACAAAATTTAATCAAATATATATATATATATATATATATATATATATATATATATATATATATATATATATATATATATATATATATATATATATATATATATATATATATATATATATATATATATATATATATTATACAGTGTTTCAAAAAACATGACATCTTCGGGGTAATTTCTAAAATTCCATGCACATGGATCGAAACGCATGGTCGAAATACAGGAGTTGTTAATTTTTTTCATTTTTTTTTAAAACTTAAATACCACTAATCGATTTTTAATGAAACTTAGAACCGAAAGGGATTAAAAGGCATAGTTTTGAGTAAAAACAGCAAGCTGGGAGTGGCGGCAGTCTGTAAAAAAATGTATTTAGAGAAAAATAGGGAAATGACTTTTTCCAATTTGATGCACCAGTTATGAAGTAATACATGACAAAAGTTACCTCTGGTATTTTTCGTTTAGGTTTCTCTTGCAGATATGGCTAATTTTATAAAAATGTGCAAAGACCCATTCGTTGCAATGCAAAAATAATCGTATAATGCCATGAAACTGTAGTTTTTGGCAGTTCTCTAAATTCATTAATTTTAAAGTGCTTTGTAGAAGTCAAAAAGTGTTTTTGTGTTATTCTTTAAATTTAGCAGTTTTTTCGATTTTTTGTTATTTGTTGATCTTGTTTGTTTGTTTGTTTCGTTATTTTTTGATTCGTGTTTAGATATTGTGCCATAAAAATTTCCTCCTGCACATTTTTATAAAATTAACATATCTGCTAAAGGAAACCCAAACGAAAAATACCAAGAGGTAACTTTTTTGGCTTATGTAATAAGTTCTAACTGGCATCAAAAATTTGGGAAAAGTCAGGGCGACATATTCTTTTCTAAATACATTTTACAGTTACCCGTAGCACGCCACTGCCGCAGTGTAAGCAGATTTTTACTTAAAACTAGGCACTTTATTAATACACTTTCAAGTTCTAAGTTTCATTAAAATCGGGTGAGTGGTATTTAAGTCATTTTGAAAAAAATTTAAAAAAAATTAAAACTTTAACTCCCTATATTTCGGAAACATGCGTTTCCGGACCCATGTGCATAGGACTTTTTTATTATTTTTAGTAAAGAATTACTCCCACGAGCGATGTCATGTTTTAAAACCCTTTTTTTTTATATTAAAATATTTATATATATTATATATATATATATATATATATATATATATATATATATATATATATATATATATATATATATATATATATATATATATATATATATATATATATATATATATATATATATTATATATATATATATATATATATATATATATATATATATATATATATATATATATATTACAACAGAAAAATGTTATAACAAATTTTTAACTTGGATACTTAATTTAATTATTTTTAATTTATTAAGACTGAAACAATGTATGAATTATCACACTACAGCAATTCTATCTTCCACTTGTGGAGAGACAAATCTTCCACTAAATTTTGGTTTGCCCTGAAGCGTAGCCGCTTTTACGTTTTAGTCTTCAACTAAGTTTTCCACAAGTTGCGGCAATTTGTTGCTTTTTCTACAAAATACAGCAACTTTTTCTGTCTTGTCGAGAGACAAATCTTTCACTTAATTTTAGTTTTCCGCGGAGTGTCGGTAAAGATCAAAAAAAGTTTACAACTAAAAGTGGAAGATTTGATGCTGCGCGCTTTGCGCAAGCAACTTGTAGAAAACTAGTAGAGAACTGGAAAACTACTACCTAAACTTTTCGCGCAAATTCTTTGGCAACAAGTTTTCCGCTTGTGTCTCTAAATTTAGCAAGAGCACCTTTAAGTTTTCTACAAAAATCTTCCACTTGTTGCTAGAATTTGATAAATGCAACTTTTACTTTTCTACAAACGATCTTTTGTCAGCTTTGGTGTAAAAAGATCAAGAAAAGTTGACAACTAAAAGTGGAAGATTTGTTACTGCACGCTTTGCACAAGCAACTTGTAAAAAACTAGTGCAGAACTGGAGAACTACTGCCTAAACCTTTCGCGGTAATTCTTTGGCAACAAGTTTTTCACTAAATGTGAGAAGAGCAACTTTTAGTTTTCTAAAAAAATATTTCAGTTGCTGCTCTAATTTAAGAAAAGCAACTTTTAGTTGACAACTTTTAGTTTTCTACAAACAATTTTTTTTCAACTTTTAGTTGTCAACTTTGGTGTAAACACGCCTTTTTAAAGTATAAATGCTACGTTTTAGTAGGCCTGCTATGCATAGTATTTTCGTAACTACGATTTTACTGTTGAGAAAATTTATTCTAAGTTTAATCATCCGCAAATAAGGATGTATAGTTAATTTATGTTACAATTTTTTCAGTCAGATACAAACAGTTGTTTTATGTAAATCATATCTTTTTCAAATAATAGGCTTATATTTTCATATAAAAAAAATATAAAATTTGACACAAATTCCACCACAAAATTGGCATTAAAAAAAACGAAATTCTCGGATCAAAAATCTTTAAACCCACAACTTTGCACTTTAATTTTCTAAAATTTCCGGGAAAAATCCTCGGACTCCCTGTTTTCGTTGGTTGGTATTCCATACTCCCCAAATACCCCGGTATGTGGAGAGGGGGGCGCAAATGTTAAGCCCCGCCAAGGGCGCGGCCATACCTAGATACGGCCCTGTATATAAGTCCTAACTTACCATTAATCTGTGATACCAAGACTAAATTAAATTTTACAACGTAAATAACTACCAATTTTTTCCTAAACCTATGTAAGCATAAATTTGTATAGAAGGGTCTCAGGTATCAAGCCGACAGAACTCTTCTGCTCTTCTAACTGCTGTATCTTTATAATGGCTTTAAAATTTTGAAAAATCACTTTACCACCATATTCTAGACATACTAAAGAAACAATTTATGCAAAAAAAAATCGTTTTTTTGAACCTGTCAAACCAGAGAATCCATCTTAAATAATTCGTAGCACCCTTTGTTAACTAGCAGGAAAACTATATTAAGTAAATAAGACTATTTAGGCATGATGACTGATTAAAAAAAAAACTGTTTTATGATGTTAGGAAGTATCTGCTGTTTTAAAAATATATATTATATTAGCAAAAAAATGAAGGTTTTGTAGGAAAAAAATACGTTTTTAATTTCCGCCAAAACGCTGACTTGTATCATAGCGTTATGACGTCACGTAGCAGCAAACAGTAAGCAACAAAATTTTATTATTTTGAATTTTATTTAAACGATATTTTTTAAAATGTATAAGTGTTTATTATTATTGACTGTGGTTTAATAACTTGCATCATTCCAATGATTAAATTTTTAAAAATAATAATAAAATTTACCATAAATGAATTTTATTTTCTACCCACAATTCACAAAGCACTTTGGGGTATATTAATAGATATACGTTATCTTTCCACAATGACACTAGAACTTTTAGAAAGTTAGTAACGTAGTTTGCATCATAAATATGTAAGACGCATTTGTAACTGAATATTTCTGTGTTGGCTTATAGTATTTTTCAAGATATAAGAAATGATATCGATTATCTCCGACTGCAATAAATGTCCATGCCAACAGAGGTGAGAATAGTTATGGTCCGCACTTTACCCTATACGTTTAGATATAACCTGGGGCAAATAAGACATCATGAAACTTTATATTATTCCAGTCAGGTAGAAATACGATCCTGTACGGTCGGGTGCAATAATTAGGTCAACCTACCCTAATAGTAACATAAAATGCTAATTTCCAGGGTTTTTACTGCACTCAGATGCAGTCGGGACTTTTAGTCATTTTCTTATATCTTGAAAAATACTATACCATTTTTAACATAATTTCTTTGCTATTTTTAATTATAGATCCTATCAGGTGATCCTGCTTCTTCTTCTTCTTCCCTGGGAATCTTTGTCACACCATTCTCTAACATTCTTTCTCGTTTCATGTCAATTTTTTTCTTTTGATAACTCAACACTAGGCTATTGATCGCTGGGAATCACAAAGCACTTTACAAAAACAGATAAACAGTGAAGGTGGAGAGATATATCTACCTAGGCAGACTTATCGCGATAAGTCTACAACTTTTTTCCCTTGCGAAAAAGAAAGGTTGTTGACTTATGAGTTTACAATTTTTTTTGCATGCAATCACATGAAAAGCGAGAGAGAGAAGTTGTAGACTTGTTGCGATAATTCTCGTCATAGGTAGGTATATGCTCGAAGGTTGAAATGCAAACGATATCAATAACGTTTAATGATACGTGACGTAATTCGCTGACTACTGTATTTTGTGGTTTTGTTTTATGAAAAATACCAATATATAATATATTTTAAAAATGAAAACGTTTTTTATAATTCAATAATCCTATTTCATATGATTAGCATTTTTTGGATATCGTCATCATGCTTATTAAAATCTTAACCTGACCTAGGTAATTTAAGTTATCGCGTCTTTATCAAGCGAATGAAAATCGTTATTCTCTTTCCTTTTTTTCTAAGCTACTCCAGCTGTTGTTTTTTTTTAATATGTTCGGAACAGTGGCGTATCTACGTAACCGAAGGCCCCGGAGCAAATTAGTAACTGGGACCTATCTATACTCTATTAAATTATACATACTTTAAAGGTGCAGAGCTACTTAATTATAAGCTCTTTATCGCCAGCTGTAGTGCAGTGTAATGCAGTAGATAATGTTTAAATAAAAATAACACGATTTATAGCAAATTAAAAAAAAACCTACTTTGCAACAGGGATACCGTAAATGTCTACATTATGTAGCACTAAAAGTAAATCATAACGTAATCTGAAAATATTTGCACATAGTTTACTCAAATAAATGAAAGAAATAAATGAATTACAATAATAATATTGATATCAATTAAAATAATTACGTGAAGTAAACCTTAATCTATGAAATTCAGAGTGCAATGGGTTACAAGAATAGATAAAAAAATCGAGATCTGCTTTGAGATGTTTTGTAGGGAAGTAAAACTGCATTTTACTTTGGAATTCTTACTAAAACATACTTGATATATGTACTGTCACACCTATAATTAATAACGCGCTTGTTAAAATAATGTTCTATTTTGAAACCCAATAATTTCCTAATTATTATTTCAATCTTTCGACGATTTCATACCAAGTTTTTTACTTTTTATTTGTAGCTACTGTAAAGGATGGGTATGTAAACTTCTTATCGTGATTTATGGTGCAGGATTATTCGTTAGGGGCACTCTCTACAAGTTTCATTTTTTTAAAACTTAAAGCCCTGTTGCAAGTTTAGTTCAAGCTATTGGAGATTTCGTGGCAAGGACCTAAATAGTCGAAAATTCTTCATGTGATTACCATATTTATTTACACCAACGGCGGCCATGGAAGCCCTCCTGGGACTGCCTCCTTTGCATATTTACTTGAAAAGAGAGGCAAGGTTAATAACAAACCGCAGGCATGTCATATGGAGAGTACCAGTCTTCTCAGAAGTGTTCTGACCTGTGACAGACTGGGAATGCCCTCAGACATAATGCCTACAGCAACCAATTACAGCCGGCCCTACAGTGTAGTCTACCCACAAAGAGAGGACTGGAGTCGGAAAACGACCGACCTGCTCCGGGCTAACATCTGTTGGTACACCGACGGCTCCAAAACCAAGGACGGTCCTTCGCCTGGACACTCTGCGGAGGTATTTGCTATTGAGATGTGTGCTAGAACGCTGGTTGATGGCACTGCACACGTAAGACAGTTAAAATATTCTCCGACAGCTCTCAAGGCTCTGGAATTGCAGAGGATGCGCTGACCAAACTGGGTCAAAGCAACAAGGTTACCCTACTGTGATACCTGGACATACCGGCCTAGAGGGTAATGAATCCGCAGACCTCCTTGCCAAAAGGGGGGCGGAGACAAAATTCACAGGGCCGGAACCGGTCATCTTATAGAATGGCCAAGCAGTTCATATAAGCTTGGACACAAAGAGAAAATCTTCGGTACTGGCATGGACTTCCGGGTCTCTGACACTCGAAGGCCTTTATAAGCCCACCGAACCAACAATGTACCGTCAAACTACTGGAGCAATCAAGGGAACACCTTAAAACTCTAGTGGGACTGTACACTGCAGATTGAAATAACACATGCACAAAATCGGCCTAGCGGAAGACGCCGAGTGCCGCATATGCATGGAGGGTGATGAATCGGCAGAACACATACTGTGTTCGTGCCTAGCAATGGCACGACTCAAATTCACAATCCTCGGCAATGACACCTTGCTGCCGGGGAGGTGAAAGATCTCTCTTCCAACAGGATCATCAGATTTATTAGAAGTGTGGATCTGGTGGGAGAAATATAAAAGGGTCTAGCCACAATAGACCGATCGGTCGCGGTGGTGGTGTACCCACTCACTTTAAACCTAACCTAACCTTAAACCTAACCGTATTTATTCAACTTTTTCGAAGGTCGCTTAAGGGACCAAGGGCTTCCATGAGCTTGGGGGCCCCGGTGCACTGCGCCGCCTAGCCCTCCGATAGCTACGTCACTGGTTCTGACCAAATTTTATTTAAAGGTGCGTTTTTATAGGTTTACTACATTACATTTAGTCCAAATATAAATATGGTAAAAGAATCAAAATACTTTATACGTTTAATTGTTTTAAAATTATTCTTAAATTTTAAAAATATCATGAAACCATTCATATAGAACTCCTCGATTTTCATAATTTACCTGTGATACCTGAAAAATATTTTCACGGTTTAAAATTTATTGCTGCAATTTCTTTTGACAATAAGGTTTAAAAATTTTATAAATTATGTTGAATTTTTTCAATTATTTTTAACATTCTTCATTATAAAGTGAGTGCATAGTAAAGTTATACAATTAATTTTTTTAGATATCGCGTTACCGGTATTTTCGGAAACCCGATTGAAAATAGATCCACCGAAGTTAGCGATACAGGTACGGTCCAATTTTTCTCTATTACTAATAATTCTAGTTTAATAAATTTTTAGGCTTTAGTACCAGTCATGCGAGCCAAGTAAGTACTACGGAAGTACATAGTTCACGGCAAGTCATAACTAACCAACCTTTTAGAAGCAATCACGATGGTGGTAAGTGTCGATAGAGACCGTTATCTGTGTTATAATTTGTTTCGTATGGACTAGGTCTAAGGATATTCTAATGAAGTCTTCTCACTCAAGCGTGTTGCATAAAATTTCCCTCCTGCCTGCACCGATCCCTCGCCAATCGGCTACCTAGCGGCCTCACGGCTTAGCCGTGACTTAGTTTGTGCAGTGCCTTTGGTCCAGACGGTTATACACTATTTAAAAAATCTATTTGGTTGAGATGTCTAAGCGTAGTTTTTCTTATTGTACTGTTCATGATTGTTGCGTTACTACACGTGATTATGTTCCATTTTTTCAATGTCCTAAAGATATAGAGAGGTTTGTATACATACATATGTTTTAACTCAATTTTTATTTTATTCCTTTAGACATGTATCAAAAACATAATTTTGTAAGTAGGCGATAAAATTTATGTATTGCTATTAATTCAATGTCAAAGTCAATTTAGTAATAAAAAGTGCCAAAAACTTAAAACATTAAAAAAATCTGTAAAATTTGTAATACATGTTTTTTTGCTATTTAACCTACCGCCTCTTATTTTCTTTGTTATCAAAGTAATCCATTTGTCAATAATGGTTTATAAAAAATAAATACATAATACAAACATAAATAATCTTACTCATATTATTACATACTCCTAATACAACCCCCTCCCGTATAAAAATATAATCAACCGGGAGTTAGAATATTCACATTCAACTTACGCGGTTAGGAGCACTTACTTGTTTGCTGCACCGTGGTCACTCGTGGCCGGGTGTGTTCAAGGTCAACGGCGGTATTTCTGCGACGTTAAAAGAGTGAGAGGACTTTATTAGAATATCCTTAGACTATGGTATGGATAGTCTTTTTAAATCCTAACATGGCAATTTTAAAAGTCGCTATTAAACAGGTGATCGAGAACATATCCCTGAAAATTGGAGGGGATACCAAAATTTTTTAAGAGGCACTTAAAATATTAAAAAAATGTTTAAATCTTAATAAAATATACTTCTTGCGCACCTCTAAAAACTGGACCGCTATAATTTAAATATGACGAGGCGCAAGAAATTTGTCTTGCAACAGCATCAGCGCAGCAATTTATTTTAAGAGTAAAAACTAGGACTTAAAACTTAACAATAAAAAGATAAAAAGAAATATTAAAAACATATTTTTTTATATACAGGGTGTTTTGGGAACATGTTCAGAAGGTGAAAAATGTTTTAATCCGATTCTTAACCGTCTCTGAAATAATCGGTTCTAAAGTTTTTTTTTGTAAAGTTTTGGTGTAATTAGGAAGTTTTGTATTTCTAACTTCAGTTTGTAGGTATTTTATTGCTTGTCAATACTTAATTTAATTGACTGGTAGTTTTGACAAGCATGGTTGTCAGTTTGATTGATTCTGAGCGTTTCGACTCGAGAAGAGAAAAGGTTCCATACGTAATGCCTCACACATTCACCCATAGGGAGTATGCTGACATGATATTAGTGTATGATTTCTGTAATGGTAGCGCATTACGTGCTGTTGACGAATACCGACGTCGTTTTCCAAATTGTACAGTCCATAATTTAAAAATGTTTGCAAATTTTCAGAAAATAGGAATGTTTTCAAGTGTAAGGATTGATTCTGAACGAGAGGCGAGTCTAAATGTGAAAAATGAAGAGAATGTTCTGGATGTTGCTGAAGAGAACCCAGGTGTTAGTACGAGGCGGATTACGAAAGAACTTCGATTAAAATCACATGTGGGCGTTTGGAAGGCACTTAAAAAAACAGTTTAAAGCCTTTTCATGTTTAACCGGTTCAACACCTTTAAGAAGGTGATTATGGCTTAAGGGTTCAATTTTGTGAACCCTTAAGCCACGATGGAATCAATAACTGTCACAATGAACATCAGTGGTCAGATAAAATCTTCATGCCACGTTTGAACGAAACTTTCATTATCGATTCAGTATTAATGTGTGGTGTGGAATGCTCAACGACCACTTGCTTTGTCCTTTTGTATTAAATGAGCGTCTTACTGGAGATGGATATTTACGGTTTTTGGAAGACCATTTAACACACATAGTTGGATGATGTTCCGCTAATTGTTCGACACCGTATGTTCTTTCACCACGATAGTCGCCGGGTGCGTAATTTCTTAAATAATCGTTTTCCTGATCGTTGAATTGGCAGAGGAGGACCTCAAGCTTGGCCACCGAGGTCACCAGACCTAAACTCACTGGATTATTGCCTCGGGGGGGATGAAATCACTAGTATACGAAACACAAGTAGAAACCGTGGAAGGACTCCAGAATCGAATTTTTAATGCTGCAAATATCATTATAAACAATCCCCAAGCAATTCAATGCGCAACACGAGCGATTAACAAACGTGCTGCAGCTTGTATTGAAGTTGGTGGTGGTTTCGAAAACATTCTAAATTAGTGGAATTTTGTTGTTTCAGTAGTATTTGTTTGTGTTGCTTTTAAAATAAAAAATAGTTACAAAAAAAACTTTAGAACCGATTATTTCAGAGACGGTTAAGAATCGGATTAAAACATATGACCTTTTGAACATGTTTCCAAAATATTTCCCTTTCCTCCCGAAACACCCTGTATACATTAAATCAGCCAAAAAACGAAATGAAAAGTAGGTACAAATAAATTGGGGGCGTATTTTTTTTTGAGATCGCGCCGCCTCCAAGCCATCGAGTATAATACTTAATTAAACAGAAAAGAAATATTCGATACGATATGGAGTAAAGAAAACATTTTACTTAACAACCTATGATATCCTTTTTTTATATTGTAATATCATAGTGTAAAAAGATTTCGCAAACTTCAGTATTCCGAAGGCGTTCCTGAATGTTTTGAAATTTTTTAGATAAACATTTTGCAAACAACAACCGCTCCATAAGAATTAGATATTTCTGTTGGCTCAGGCCTATAAAAAATTAGATTAAATCATAATGCAATTGTAATCAGAAAATAAATCCCGTTGTTTACTTCAGTTTTATATTACCCTATGAGATTTTATCTTAGTAACGAAAAAAAACGATCAAATTATTCTTGATTTGATTTGAATTTAAAATTGGATACAATAATTATGTTTTATCATGAAATTAATATGTAATAGCTTTTTTTTTTAATTAAATAGATCCATCGCAAACTGGAATCAGAGACCTATACCAGTGTCAGTAATTGATAGGGACAATTTTACTGATACGTTTTTTTCACCTATTAATGGCTTAGACTTTATGAGAAATGCGGATCAATTAATTATCCAGCAAAATTGCGATATTACTGATTGTAAGTAAACCATTTTTTAGTTTAAGTTAAAGAATAATTTGTCTGTAATTCAAAGGCCTAAATTAACAAAAATAATAGGTTTTAAATTGATTCAAACGTATTTTAGTAATGGCTGATACGGAAAACAGATACACGGTTAAAATTCCAGCAAGAGAAAATGCTGAAGCAATATATTATGCAACAGAAAGTTCAAATTCCTGGCACAGAATGTGCTTTGGCTCGGGAAGAGCTTTTAACATGAGGCTGTATGATAGGACAGATCAAGAAGCTATTCATTTTAAAAGACGGCTAGCTTGTGGATATTGCACTTTTTGCTGTCATTTACAGGTACGTTGTCTGTATTCTGTTACAAATATATTTCTCCTGGGGATGTTGTTAACTAGCACCTTCTATGTACCTTCTTAAAAATATATTTTCCAAATGTTTACAAGTGCGTAATAACTTTCCTAACAATTTAAAGTTGTTGAAATATATAGTCTAGACGAAAAGTGTGTTTCCTGCGAAAAATAGTTGAAAGGCTTCGAAAAATTTGGCAATAACTTATTTGGCGCGGAATGCAAATCTAAGAAAGGCGTTCTGAAATTTTTTCCGCCAATCAACATTGCAATTGTTATTAACAAAAAAACGAAAAAAAAGGTCATTTTGTTTTTTGATGATAACTCAAAAACCATAAGAGATGCGGCATTTGCAAAGCTTCTTGAAGCGAAGGAAATTTCCGATAAAAAAGACCCAACTTTCATCATTTAATTTTTTTTAACTTTCATGGCATTATCTAGTGAAGTATGTATATAAGAAAGGCTTTACTAAGCGAAAAATTTATACCATAATTATTTAAGCATTTTTTTCAGTACAATGTGGACGAAAGTTCAAAACAATTTTGTTAATTGATAATTGTCTAACTTGTTGAAAAACTAACTTTAAGTTAAATTTTCAACGAAAATAAATTCTTTAAAGTGTTCTATATACACCATGTTTTTTTTTTAATTTTTCTATTTATATTTAATACTCTAAAAAAATTATTGTGTGACGTACTCGGTTTTGACGCCGAGCGCGCAATTAAAAATGTCGCACGGAGGAAAATTATAAATAATGAAGATAGAACTACGGCAGAAATTTTTTCCTTTTCAAGGATCTTTTTTGCAATTTTTGATATCTTTTATGGTTTTTAAGTTATCATTAAAAATCGAAATTTTTTGTTAGTAACAATTGCAATTTTATTGGCAAAAAAAACCTTAAAACGCATTTTTCGAAGCCTTTTAACTATTTTTTGCAGGAAATACACTTTTCGACTAAGACTAATTATAATATTGGCAACATTTATTAGGTATTCTTTTATTTTTTAAAGCATGCACATTAAAACGGAAGTTTTTCCCAATGTTTCGTCTAATATGACACTAAGTCTTCAGGGATCTATGCTTTGCCGAGCAATTCATTAAGTATAATTTTGTATGCTTCATTTTGTTCATATTACTTTTACGTCCAAAGTCTTGCTTAGCTTTTTTTAATAATGAAGTCTACTATAAATAAAATAAACAAGGTGATGTTTAGTAAGCTAAAAAATATATATAGAAATGGGTTACCTTTTTTGTTAGACCTTTGTTAACAAGATATTTTGTAAAATTTAATTTCCTAATTCTCTAACAACGTTGTGGCCATTATACTTAACCAGAGTTAAATCATTTCAATAAATTAAATATTAACGACCCAAGTTAATTTCAGAAAATGGAAGTTTGGATTCCTCCGGGAGAATTAGTAGGCATCATTTCACAACAATGGAAACCATTTAAAACGAGTTTTGAAGTTTGTAATAGACACTATCAGGTTCTATACATTATTGAAGGCCCCGATTCATTTTCCTGTTTTCACAAAGCTGAAATGTTTCAGGTAAGCCGTTTAAATTTGACTACTAGATTAAATATCGTATTATATCTTTTTATTGCAAACGTTATTATTTGAAAATTTTTTGTTTCTTATATATACGGTTTTTGTATTTGAAATATTAACTAAGATACACGGGCAAAGCAGTTTTATTTTTTTATATATATTTATATATATATATATATATATATATATATATATATATATATATATATATATATATATATATATATATATATATTTTATTTAATTTTTTATTAAAACTATAATTTTATGTAAAATTTCGGTGATAGGGCATCATTTTAATCAGTGCCCAGGGGCGGCGCTAAGGTTAAATCTGGCCCTGATGATGAGATTAGGATTTTATAACATTGTGGAGAAAGGAGGACAATTTGCGTCCTCCGCAGTAGCTACGAAGTACGGAGGACAATTTGGTTCAAAGGAGGACAGTCCTCCCGGCTGAAGGACGGTTGGCAACCCTAGAAGTTAGTTAGTTAAGCTTTACAGCTGCTATCTTTATTCCCCACTGCTTTATTTTAACTGATTTTGCCTGTGTATTGCTAACTTATTTTATTTTAGATATATACTTCCGATGGGTCAACACAGATAGGTACAATTGTCCATCAATGGGATCCAGTATCAGTAAACTATCAGCTTTTATTGCAAATGCCAAGTTCGATCACTGACAATCGCCATAAGGCCCTATTGCTTGGATCTGCATTTTTAGTGGTAATTTTTTTTGGTACCCCTTTTAAATATTTAGTTTATTTTATATTTTTTTTAAGTAAATAGCAAAAAACAACCTAAATCTATAGTAAATAAAATAAACTTCATATAAATAAAATAAAATTTCGTTTTAGGAATATATGTTTTTCGAAAGCAACCAAAAGAAATTAAGTTGTGGATGTATTTGTTGAAGACTGAAGGCCAACTATTTTATCGAAGTTTACTCTTTTTATGTTGTACTCAAAAATATGTTTTTTATGTTGATATTTTGTATATATTATTATAAACAATATTAAGTATGTGACATGTCTTATATAAGTAACTTATATAGGCACGTTAAAATTTTTTTTTGGTGTTAATTTTTATTTTGAAAATAAAAATATGGGTATTTTTCAAGTTTCTCGTCAATAAAATGCATCCTTTTAAGTTTAGCAACCTCTAGTAATTTGTTTTATATTGTACGTGTAAAAACAAATAATTAAAAAAATCAAAAATATCAATTTTTCGATTTTTCAAATTTAAAAAAAAAATCGAAAAATTGATATTTTAAATTTTTTCTTAATTAATTCTATTTTTGATGAACTTTCAGAACAAAAATATTTGAAAATTAAAAAAAAAACCTAATCGTGTTGATTTTACATTCCAAAAAAGTGCACAATTGCCAAAATTTTTCTTTCTATCATTTAATATGTATTCAACATATAGATTGAAACTTAAATGTATTGAGAAAGAGATAAACATTATAAAAGGGAATTTTTTATCACGCCGTATTTCTATACCAAAATGACGGTAATATTTTATATAATGTATGTATTTATTTACAAAAATTTAGTATAAAATAAATGTAAATTTATTATAATAAATAAATGTTTTTATAACTCTAATAATGGTATACTTTCAACCCTATTTTTGGGTTCTTCTATGACCATATTCTATCAAAGCAATCTTTCAGTATATTTTCTTTGGGATTGCTTACAATTTTTTAGAAAGTGGGACCACTTCGGTTCAGGTCCCGGGCTATAAAGAACTGAGCCTGCTCACCTCTATTGACCTCTATGAATTTGCAGATCGCCTTCAAGAGAAAAGAAGAACAAAAATTCCACAAAATCAAAAACGCTAATACAAGTTTCGGTGGCAAATTTGTCACCTTTGTCAAGATAAAATTTAAAAAATATATAAACTATTTTTATCTTGACAACGGTGGCCGACTTGCCACCGAAGCGTAGATTAGTGTTTTTGATTTTTTTGGGTTTTTCTTTTTTTTTTTGGAGAGTTTTTTATTTTGTTTCCCCCCGCAAAAAAACCCCGGGCGAGCAGGATCCAAAAAATAAACATAAAGTCTATACAACAGACTCCCAAAGCCTTCGTTTTCGAAATAAGAGTGTTAAAATTTTTATATATTTTTTTATTTTTTAAAATAAAATCATGATAATGTAAAATTGGAGAAAATTTATCCGGGGTTTTTTGATATGACGGATCTGAATCTAATCTTATTACGGCTCTTCTTTAGGGGGGCCACCTAATATTCTTTACTATTTTGAAAACCCCTTTTTGTAGGCCCTGTATTACATTTTTGTATATTAAATAATTGTTTTGTTATTTTTACGTCAAAAAATATACGAAAAGTTGATATGAGCAACTTTTCGAGATATTTGGATTTAAAAAACACCATTGATTTGAAACAAAATGTATAATAAATAATATGTATTTTAATTTTCAATAAAATTATTGATTTTTAATTATGTTCAGCAAAACTTAAGCTAGGTTTTATAATTTTCAAAAAAAAAAACTTAACACATATATATATATATATATATATATATATATATATATATATATATATATATATATAATGTTCGGAAAATGCTTAGGGGAAATTTTAAGGGGTAATTCTACATAAAAAAAAAATGTTAAAGTCATTTGGCCAATTTTTAATTTTGTTTTTCCCCATATTACATTTATTCTTTTTATCAATTTATTCATGATCGCATACAACTGAGTTTTAGGTTCTATATTGTACGTTAAAAAGTAGTTCTTTTAACACCGTTAGAGGGACTTACCAAAAAAAAATTTTTACTCCCTATCTTTATTATTTGGACAGATATTGCAAATTTGAATATACCAGCTTAAAGACAATTAAAAACTGAAAAAAGAATGTACTCTTCATCAATGTCGATAAACCTAACCAATTAGCCACAAATCGACATAAAAGTTTTCATCAGTTTCATCCAAATTAACCATGTATTTAAATGACATCAACAAATCAAGTCGCCTTGTATCAAATGAATTTGACAGCTTATGATTTTATAAGTATATTTATTAATAAATTTGTCAACAAAAAAACTTAACACTAATTTAATATGTAACTAATCTTCATGGTAGCTTATAAAATTGATTCTTTAAAAACGGAAAAATAATAACATATTTTTATAATGCGAAAAAATATACCAACTGTATTTCTAATAATATCACAACCATTCATTATCAATTGACGCAAATCATTTATATCATTTACCGGTGCCTTAAAGACTAAAGCTTTCAAATGGCCCCAAAAAAAAATCCATTGGATGGGGTAGAGCGCCATCCTGAAGTAGTCACATGTTTAATCTGGTTTGTAGGGAAACGTTTTCAAGCATGTTAGGTAGATCGTTTTGAAGAAAATTTAAATAAACCTGTCTATTTAACAGTCCGTCATAAAAATGAGGTCCTATTAGATGATCTCCTACAATTCTGGCTCATACAATCAACGAAAACCTTCGCTGATGCTGTTTTTCTACAAAGGCGTGAGGGTTTTTATTAGCCCATTCGTGCGTATTACGAAAATTTGTAATCCCATCTCGTGTGAATGCTGCTTCGTCAGTAAACAAAATTAAGTCAATTAACTGGTTATTTTCTTTATATTTTTTCAAAAGACTATTGCACTGTACATGAAATGGAGACAGAAGTTCTTTATGAAGAATTTGCCAAGCTGTAGAATTAGCAATTCCCTCTTGTAACGCAAGATTCCTTGTGCTAATACTTGGATTTTCTTCTACTCTTTCGATAACTCTTTGTTCTCCTTCAACAGTTCTTCAGTATATATATATATATATATATATATATATATATATATATATATATATATATATATATATATATATATATATATATATATATATATATATTCCTGTTTTGAGGTAAGTGAATCGGAAGTAGTAGAAGGAGGATATTATGTATTATTTATTCGCAGTATGGTTCTCAGAACACATTAAGGTTCAGTTGTTAAGTTTGTAGTAAAATTTTGGTAGGGTATGGATTTTTTTGTAGCTGGTTATAATGAGCTTTTTAAAGTTTTCTACAATTAGCTCTTTTAATAAAAAAAATCCATTTTGGTATGTTTATAGTCCATGGGGATGTATTTTTTGATTTGTTGTTTGAATATGGATGCAAAAACATGACATTTAGCGGGATTGGTAAGATTAAAAAAAGAATAATACAAGTTTCAAATATTCATATATTATTTATTTTGCTTGTAAGACCACAGCTACAATAATCAATTTTCTAAAACTAGAAAAGTTAAAATAATTTATTAAGGTAGACAACAAAAATATACACAATATATAAAATATTTATATCTGTAAAATTACAATTGCTGCTAACTTACAATAATTAAAAAACACAACAAAACCCACGAAATAAAAACACAAACAGTAAGCGTTTTGTTCATCATTGAAAAAACAGATAATAAAATGATTTTTTTTATTTACATTAATAAATGTACAGGTTTTTACTGGAGACCCAAATAGAGGTCTCTGTTGAACTATAACATGCATGTATAGTGGTTTGTTAAAGCATATGTGGTAGAGCAAAATGTTAATTATAAGTACACAAAAAATATTTTGTTACATAGTGACTAAAAACCATCTTTTGCTTTATATTTTCATGATTCTATATAACTTATTGCTACAGTTACTTGAAATTATTTAAATATTGTCTACAATCGCAAAAAAATACTAAAAGATTGCTTTTGTCACTATACTGCATTTTAAGTAGTATTTTTGTGTTTTAATTGATACATATTAGTTAATGAATGTGTGTCTATCTTACAATTTGTAATACCAAAAAATATTTGTTTATGTCTGTGTACAAACAGTTTAGTTGGAGCTAGTTTTATTTTTTTTAAATACAGAATTAACAAGTGTAATTGTATTTATTAGAGATAAAACTCCTACATTTATTTAATCTGGACAGAATTTACTTTAGAATGGACAGGTAAAAGGTCTAGTTTTTATTCTATATGATCATAAGTCAAAAGACTAATCAATTTGGACGACTAAACCTTAGTGTTGTGATTTAACATATCACTGAGCAATAATTATTTAAATTAAAATGGACTAGAAAATATTGCGTCTTATATAATTGTAACATGGAATGTTTAATAACTAAGAGGGAAATTATTATTCACCTAATTAATTATTTAATTCAGCCAGGTAAAGAATTAATGGCGATGATTGCACCGTTGGTGGGGGGAGAAATGCACTTCACAAAGTAAGAATACGGCGTGACCAGTGAAGTCTGCATTATATGGAATTTTTTAAATTAATAGTTTTATTCGAAATTTTAATCAACAACGAAGACCAAGACACAATAAGAATACACTTTCATACTCCATACGCTGTCTATTCGCTGCCGCCAGCTGCCACAAATAAGAATAACCATTTGGCAGCTGGAAAAAGCAAGAACGAACAGCAAGAGAACGGCAAAGCAAGTCGCTCCGGTCACTACATGATCTATACCTGTTCCGACCTGTTCCGAAAAAAAGAGGTCCTGTTCCAAAGCGCCATCGCTGTTTAATAATAAAGTAAAATGAGTAAGATCACCTCAAGTGGACCCTCCATTTTCTACTTGATCATGGAATTTAGGTTTATATATTTTTTCAGGAATCATCATCAACAATTAAATGTCAAAACAGTTTTTCAAAATTTTTATTTTAATAACAATTTTTTTACAATAAAAATTTTGCGGACTTTTAATTGAAAACTCAATTACAAAAAAAAAACATTAAATATCATTTAATTTTTAGGATTTATTGTTTAATATTCGTTATTTCAAAACAGTAAAACATCTGGAAATTATTTGTTTATTGTGTAATTTGTTTAACATTTAAATAAACAAAATGAAAAAATTGTTTTTGTTAGATTCGCTTTTTATTATAATTGAATATTCCAAAAAAAATCCACTGCCCGCAATTAGTTTAAATCCAGCCACTCCATTTCTAAATAAAAAAGTAGCATTTGGTTGCTACTTTCATTTGTTTTAATATATAGTTGGATCAGTATTAAAATAAAAATTCGGTGTTCTTAAAAAAAAACATAAAAAGTAGCTAAAAAGGTTTGATTTTTACTGGCAGCCGCCTTTGCTTTTTATATGAACTGAAAAAAATGGAAAATATAGGCAACTTCAACTTTTTTAAATGAAACACCCTGTATATTATATTTATTAATGAATGAGTGAAGTCGACGCTGGGTCGACAGTGCGCTTGAACGCGCTGTATCATCATAGCGCGGCGCTCACTCATAAACAAATTTATATTATTCAAACTATTTACAAGCAGAGATTTTTTTTCGGAATACTCAACTATAATAAATAGCGAATCTAACAATTTTTTATTATTATTATTATTATTATTTTTTTCATTATTTGAGGGAGAAGTCTTTGAAATTTGCATTTGTTTATTTATATGTTAATAAAAATATGATAATAAACAAATAAGTTCCAGATATATTGCTGTTTTAAAAATATGAATATTTAACAACAAATCATGAAAATTTTATTGAATTATATTTATTGGTTTTTTGTATCTAATTTTTTTAAAAAATTGTTGTTAAAAGGAAAATTTTTGAAAAACTGTTTTTGGATTTAATTGTTGATGATGTCTCCTCCCTGAAAAAATATATAAACCTAAATTCCATGATGAAGTGGAAAATGAGGGTCCACTTGAAGTGATCTTACTCAAATGATAATGATAAAAATAATTTCTTAACAGTGAATGGTTGATGATTTTAAGGTTCTATACAAGTGGCGGCTGAATTAAATGTTCTAACATTCATGTAGCAAAAAATGTCAGCAAAAATATAGTACCTATTGAATTTACTCTAGTCTAAAGACACACAGAAGTTTTTAAATACTTTATGTTGACTACGAACTTTCTATTAAAGATATCTAATCTAAAAATTTTTTAGATTTTATAGCACACGCAAATTAAGTTTTTGTTAAATGCAGCGTCAACAAAATTAGCCAAACTACACTTAAAATTAGTAGTTAGACTGTGGGTACGTTCCAAAATTGACATTTCCAATATATCGAGTAAAAGAACTACCTTATCTCTTTTTGTTTTGCAGCAATCATATTTTGGAACGTGGCACGTCTATGGGATTTAAAAAATAACCGCGTGTGCAGCTTGACGTTTTCGAGAGTGTAAACTAACAATGATATCACAGAAATAAATGCTAAAAATAAAGGAAAAAAAAAGGATAGGAACAAACACAACTTGGTCAGTGCATTAAAGTGCTTGCCCCTTTTTTGGCCAGTTTTGACCGATACTAAAGGCTTTAAGTTTCTAATGAACTCGGCACCATAGTTCCAGTTTTACTGACATCCAATAAATTTCACTGGTTAATTGTGTTTTTCCAAAAGCAGAGGTAGATATGTGGCAACATACAACACAAATTATTGCAAAGCTCGTTGGCGTTTTTTACTTGTGAGGCGTAAAGACACATTTACCTACCCTAGACTGACAATAGTCACATTTCTAAATCTGCTAAAATGTTTATACTTTGGCAAAAGATATGGCACGTGACTTTTGATGGGTTTTGGAGCTTGGTATAAATTATTTAAATTAAATCTCACACTATCATTGATACAATTACGGTATGATCCAGGGTATGTTAGAAATTTGGATTTAAAAAGGAACATTTTAGAACTATGTTGTTTTTGGGCAGTCGCTTTGGATTCATGGCATTTCGCTTATTTATTTAAGCTAGACGTATTCTTAAATAACTTAACGATAGTGACACTACTGTAGTAAATTTTCCATTAACACATACTCTAAAATTACCAAATTAATATAAACATATTGTTATTGATTTTACTTATTGATTTTTAATATAAAGTTTAATTTTACCTAATTTGTACAAACCAATCTGTAGAAATATTCTATGTAAAATATTTTAAATAATAAATTCCGATTAATTGTTTCAGGTTGTATGATTTATTTGAAAACGGATAACAATAGGTAGTTGTTACATTATTCTAAAGATTTATACATTATTTTAAATTCAAATTTCTTGTAGTCTGACTGAAACAAATACATAAGTTTTTTCCTAGATTATCTTTGACTTATTTCTTCGTCAGAAAACTTACTCCATTCAAACTGGTAAAGTGTAGTCTAAGTTAGAGTGATTCTATAAAGCTTTCTTTTGGAGGTAACGTGGTAACGTTGACTAATGGGGAAAGACTGCTATAACCGTGAAACAAAAGGAAGAAACTGAAAAAACCAATTATATCGATATTTGTTTTGATTTTACACTATTGCCTTTTAATATGCTTTCTTATTTGAAATTTTCTACGGTTTGACCGAAATCATTCCTATAAAAATACGTTTAAATTTTACAATCAGAAAGTGTAAAAAGGTTGTATGCCTTTGTTTGAAGGACACCGAATAAGCAAAGCTATCTTGGGTACACTTATTTGAAATTTACACTTTTAGGTTAGTTCTAGTTAAATTCGTTTTTAAAACTTAAATTTTTGCCTGAGGCGCTGCAAAAAAAGAACTTTTTTTGCAAACTCCAAAATGATTTTTTTTACCGAAGTGTTTCTCTTGAAGCCAATAGCATCAGGTAGGTATATAGTTGGTATGGGTCGCCACTGCAACCAGGTCTACATTTATTCTACTGTTTTTATTCCAATTTCACCAATTTCCAAAACCAAAGTGTGCCATATCCGATATAACAACCAATTTATAATACTTTTATATTCTAAATTTGAAACTTACTGATACGTCTGGTCAAATGACAAAATCAAATAGTCTAGTCGAGAACTGTGTTATCCGCGAAAAATAGTTAAAAGGCTTAGAAAAATATGAGCGATACCTTATTCGACGCGGAATGCAAATCTGAAATAGGCATTTTGAGGATTTTTTCTGCCAATAAAAATTGCAATTGTTATTAACAAAAAACGAAAAAAACCAATTTCAATTTTTGATTATAATTCAAAAACTATATGAGAAAGCGGAAATTGCAAAAACGATCCCTGAAGAGAAGGGAATTTCCGATAAAAAAACTCCCAACTCCCGGAGTTGTATTTCCATTATTTATAATTTTAATTTAATGCAGAAAATGAGCCTTCGCGCGAAATTTTTGGTTGCGCGCTTATTTAAACATTTTTTTTTAAGGACAATAAAGACGAAAGTTCGAAACAATTTTTTAATGAACAGTTGTCTAACTTGTTGAAAAATTAACTTTAGGTTAAATTTTTAACAGGACAAAAATTCTTTGAAGTGTTTTGATTACACCATGATTTTTTAAATTATTCAATTAATATTTAGTATCCCGAAAAAAATATTTGTGTATAAATGTAACGTACTCGGTTTTGATGCCGACCAAAAATGTGGCGCGAAGGAACATTTTCAGCGTTAAATTAAAATTATAAATAATGGAGATAGAACTTTAGGAGTTGGGACTTTTTTATTGGAAATTTCCTCCTTTTCAAGGATCTGTTTTGCAATTTTCGCTATCTCTTATGGTTTTTGAGTTATCATTAAAAATAAAAATGCATTTACTTTTTTTTTCGTTTTTATTTTAATAACAACTGCAATTTTTATTGGCAAAAAAAAATCCTCAAAACTCCTCTCTGATTTGCATTCCGCGTCGAATGAGCTATCGCTCATATTTTTCAAAGCCTTCTAACTATTTTTTGTAGGAAACACACTTCTCCACTAGACTAAAATCTTTTGTGCTGTTTACATGAAAGAATTTTTTTCAAATTAATCGACTTGACTAATGTTTGTAAAATGCGTTTGATAAACCAACAACAAAACCATGCTGGCAGCAAAGTACAATTATTCATATTGTACTCGATGATCACGATTTTACCAATTGACCAGAGAACTCATTCAGTGTCTAATTTGAATATATAGATACATCATATTAAAAATACGATCCATAGGTACATATTGACTTAAATTATCAATCTAAAAAAATAACTTATGGATACTAATCTTTACCCTGTAAGTAAAAATAACAAAGTGCAATAAAATTTTGGTGCAACCAAACAGTGTTAAGTGCATTTTTGGAACTATGAAATGGCAAGGACGATTACAATATGCCATGTCATGGACGGCACACATACAAATACAAATGTGCCGCGTTGAACCACGGCTAACGGCAACAATTAGGGTGGAACTAATGGATGGTTATATGGATGTCTCTACGAAAGAGTTAAAATTTATTTTGCCTTTGAGCTCACTCGGGTCCCGACGTTGTTTAGTGTTGTTTTTGATTTTGATCGTGGCAGAGTATCTAAAAAAAACAAATTGTTATTAAAACTATTTTTTTAAATGTTTAAATACAATCTAATCTAGGCATACTAAGTTCCAGCCCGACGTACGCAGTTTGTATATTACAAGAAAGATTTCAGCGTATTTTCCCCCTTATCATAACTTTGTGTTCTTTCTACACAAAGGTATGAGATGTGTAAATTCACATAAGTATTCTTATTACCTGTGAAAAATTTTAAAAAGTTATGTCAAGTGGTTTCTGAGATATTTGATTTGGAAAATTTTACTACTGACTCACTAATTGACTCATCCTTCCGAGGAAGTAGAAACTTGACATTTGATATGTAGGCAGGCACAAGTAAGGAAAAAATTCTAAAAACCACATTTTTTCTCGAAACGCCTTGAAACATGGACGGAAGTATCGTATAATTAGGGGGTATTTTAGAAGTTTGCAATCTGATTGGACTTAAGTTTCTAAGGTCATAATTGTCTTACGGCCGAGTGATGATCGCGTTGTTAAATTTAGCAATGGACTTAGCAATTGTTTAAAGTTAACAACGGTTTAGAATGTTTAACAAAACGTCATTGTCAGTGTTATTCAATGATTTAGTACGGGAACCTGTCAAAATCGACATTTTTTTAAAAAAAAACCTTTTTTAATTTTTTTCAAAATGTTTCCCTCTAAATTTAAAACGGATATATTGGGCCCTTAAAAATTTTAAAAAAAAGGGAAAGGGTTTAAATTTTTAAAGCTTTTTGGACTTTTTAAAAAAAAAAAAATGTCAAAAAAAAGTAGGTATCATTAAAAACCCTCAAAATTTCCATTAAAAAACAATTGTTAAAATAATTTTTAAATTTTAATGGGGTTTTTTTAAAACCCCAAAAAGCCAAAAGGGATGAATAATTTTGAGAAAGTTCTTGAGGAACTTTGAAAATTTGTGTAATTATCCTTGAAGGGCCCCTACCAACCCTTGATTTTTTTTTAACTCCCACTGCATACTGCGTCCGATCCTTTATAGAAAACACACCAATACACTGATTGGTAAATTATTTCTTTTTACCTCTATTTAGCATGCATTTGTTGGCTGCTTTGTCTAACCGCATTGCTCTGCCTCTACGGTCCAAGATCAGTTTATCAGCTCTTACGAACATGCCATGTTTGGGCTTGCTTGTAAAATAGCGCACGCCTGCAACACTGCCGTCATTTTTTCCTAAAACAAAAAACAAATCTAACATCGACGATAACAAAATAGAATATTGCAAATTTTAAATAATTAATTAGTAATACAATCTTTACTTTTTACCAATGGCGGCTGGTCCATAAGGGTGAAAGGGCTGTAACCTCCCAAAATAAAATGTAAATAACCAATAGCTTAAAAATGATATTTTGTATAAAATCAGTTAATCTAAAAAATTACCAGAAATCTTATTTTTAACTTCATTAATTTTCCGTTGCAAATTGCCTGACACTCAGTCTAAGTCGCCATATATGGAGCATGTGCGCGTGACGTCACCAGAGGTTCGTGGATCAACAACAACTTTTTTTTCGTGTTTTCTGTCAAATGTGTCAAACACCATTAAATCCTTGAGATAAAAAAGGCTTTAAAATTGTATCAAAATGATTTTTTGTTTAGTTATGAAGCATCATACAATAAATATCGGTGTTTTAAATCAGTCACGGCACAATAAGACAATAAAACCTTACCTCAAAGAAATAAACCCACTTTTAAGGAAAAATCCAAGTAAAATATTAATCGGGCAATAAAAAACATCCTAGAAAAAGCTTGCGAATATATTACAATAAGAATCAAGTCTGCTAACCACAAAATACGAAAGAAGACCGCTAACTAAATGCTATAAATGACTTCTGGCTTGCTTGAATGAGGGTAACTCAATTCGTCCCCGGGTATGGCATTATTGTTGTTGATAAACGAACGGTGAAATGACATTTGGATGTCACGTGCCGCACATAATCAATTCCTTACGGATAATTTACGTTTCGAGAATTATTATCGCCCTGACCGTCCGCCTAAACCTGCAGCCGCCGCGTCGTATTCCCCCACCGGCGAATTCATACGCGAGAGGGCGATATTTTTTTCCGCCTTCGGCCAGTATGATTTGATTCGTTGCATGGGGTACGTTTTATTCGTTGATGCCTAGCTTTGGCGTGTTTAAATAATAGAAGGAATGGCACTGAACTGAACAAAGTAAGTGCTTTGTATTAATATAGAGAACACCAGATAAATGTATTGTCCGATGTTATTTTTTTAAAATAGCCCCCCGATATACTAAGCCACGAGCCACTGTTATTTACCTATATAATATCTATTTAAAATAGACTATTAGTATTTTTTGTAATACCCTTTACGACTGGAGCACTGTTTTGTTCATACCCTCCTTTTAAAAAGGACAATTTAGATCTTAAATATGTCTCAAACTAGGAGTTTAGCTTTTTAATTTTTTATTACCTTTTTATCATCCCGGCAAGTGTAAAGAATTTTTATACCTTAAGAATAGGGTTTTTTCCCTATTTAGGAATATTAAAAAACATCATCGACTAACTTTTTTACTGTTTTATTGAAGATGATAGCAATGCAATATTTGCTGCAATTTCAATAAGTCCAATTAGATGGACTAAAATTATGTAGTTGGTTATGTTGCTGTGATATAAACAGATTATTTATTTTATAAAAAATCTTACCTTTGGGAGCATCTAAATCGACACCAATCCAAGTCCCAGAAGCAAATTCGGTTTCACCAATGAAAGCAACAACTCCGGATGAATTATATGGTCTTATAAGAACACTTTCTCCTAACACAACCCAATCTGGGACGGGAACGTCAGAAATTTTTGTGAGGTCAGGTCTGGACCCAAAACTACTATCACGATCATCTGAAAAATTGGTTATATTATTTATTTACCTTAACTTTGATACCTACAAATAAAGAAGTTATAATACAAACCTTCCAGTCTATCTGTGGAACTGTTCATTGCGTCATCCTCATGAGATATACTTAAACTCAAGTTTTGCGTCTTCTCCATAAACTGATTCTTTGATCGGGCTTGTGGAAACGAGGCTCGCGCACTTGAATTTTTAGATGAATGTTTTTTTCTTCTAACCACTCTGCCAGGTGAAAGATTAGTCTTTATTAGATTGTCTGTTTCTGGAGGGGGATTCGAGTCGCTGTTTGAACTTTGTATCATATCTTCTGAGCTTTCATTTGTCGCTGTATCCTCAGTATCTGTCAGATGCAAATTCTGCAAAATAGTATTCGAGTTCTTAGCTTGAAAACAAAATATCTATATCTGTAAAGATCATGTTAAGGAAATTATTCACTTACATTTACGTTTGACAAGTTTTCCACTTCTGAAACAGGTTCTAAGTCTGTATGAAGAGGCTTGCACTCCAAGTCCGGCGTTTCATCAACGCTTATACTTTTTAAAGACATTGAGTCGTCACTTGAAAGGTTGGTAATGGACACTGCTTGGGAACCATAGCCACTTGAAGTAGCTGATGGTGTACTAGTTTTGGGCGCTAGTTCTGTGAGGGAGTCAAGGGTGCGTGACGTTGGTAATAGGGCCCTCTTGTTGCTTTTTCCTCCTCTGTGATTAAACTAAAAGAAGTAAAATATTTTATTGGTTATTTAAAAGTTTAATATTTGATGTTTGTTTTTATTAATGTCAATGTAAGTTAATGACATAGAAATGCGCTCGCAGAAAAAAATCATAAACGTACAGTATATGTTCACATTTTATTTTTATATTTATTATAAACAAATTTTAAAAATAAATACCTATACATACAGTAAAGCCCACCGTACTGCGAACATAGGAGGCTCCTGGACGATTTTGGATGAACCCAATTCTAAAATACCAATAATAATCTTGTGGCTTGCATTTCAATTTCCGTCTCGTTTCCTTAGTTGGCTTATTTTTGGTTGGGACTGGTGGGGAATGCGGTGATAAATTGGGAAGAATTATCTGCCCAGTTTAGTTGTGTACTACGTTTTTATTTTCAGTTAGAGGATGCAGTGTTTGTAGGAAAGTAACAAGAGCCTAGCTAGCGTCAACCTACTTCGATCTGATTTTTTATAAGCCATAAATTTAAAATTATTGCTTACGAGACCGCAACGTTTGTTGCGGTTTTAAAAAAACCAAACAGTTTTTCCTAATAAAATAAAATAATTTTTCTAGTAAATAATGAAACGTAGGAGATATTCTTAAGAAAACAATTTAATGTGCATTCATAAAATATACAAAAACTCTTTCAAGTTATCAAAGATGCTCAAATAAACCACCTTCTTGAGCCACAAAATTACCAAGATTGTCATAAAAACGCCTTCTGATATTAGCTAGAATGTTAAGGGTAATAATCCTAAAAGAATTCTCAATTTGTAATTGTAATTTTTGTAGATTAATAGCCCTATTCTCCTGGAAACCATAAATTTCTGATTTTACGTGACCCCAGAGAAAAAATCGTTGGGTGAGACCATGAAGTGGAAATGTCGATTTATCAGTAAAAACAATGTTTTTATAAATGCATTGTTATTTTTCATTTCCATTACAGTTTTAAAAATTGTATTTGTCTAAAATGATCATCAGGGTTAATTTCGTGGGTTTTTCTTACTTTGTAGGAGCGGTATAAATTTTTTTCAGCACTCTTCCCACTGATCTTTTGCACAAATCAACCTGTTCTGCAATTGTATTAATGGAAACTGTAGGATTTTTAATAACACTTGTCACTACCATAATTTCTTTCATTTTCCTTTCCTGGTTTTTTTTTCTGGGGCACTATCATGTTTATGTTTTCTTGGAGTTAAACAATCAAATGTCCCGAAAGTTTTTTATGACTCGGTAAATAGTGGAAATCGTGGGAGTCGGCTTAGTTATAAATAAATTAATAAAATTCCCTAATTCCCCCAACAGGATTTCCACGGTGATACCATTCAAATATTTTAATTTTTTCTTTCAGTTCGTAAACATCCATTACTAATAATAATTATTTTATGAAAAAAACTTTTGGTCGTAAATATTCGACACTGTACAACTATTGCTGTCGAGCGTTCGATACTAAAGAATTATTTCAGAAATAAACGTATTGAATTGTTTGCTGGAAGATTATTGATCGATAAGCAATGCGTGCGGCGTTTTTAGGTACATCCAAAATCGTCCAAGATTGTCCTATGTTCGCAGTACTCTGCGCTTTACTGTAAATTTATTAAAAAATCATAAGTGCAAAGTCAAATTTTTAAAACAAATATTATACTGCACAAAATCTATACGTTCTTATTAGGCAGCCCTCGTACTAGACCGTTAAAAAACTTTATCCTGAGCATTCTGAGATAGATCTAGGTTCTCGAAAACACGTTCGTATACGGTAAAGCCTGGCATCTGCAACATACGTCGCGATTGCTATGACAACGACGGCGCGACTTGCTTTGGGGCTCCTGTATAATCGTCCGTCAGTTCGTGTTTGGGTGTTTTTTCCCGCCTTTACGTTAAAAACCATCAGGTCTATTTTAATAGGCAGTGAAGACACAATAATTGATGCATTTAAAACAATTGTTCGAGTTTAAAAATATTGTTTACCATTCTAAAGACTGTACATCAGAAATTAAAAGGTGTTTTTTAACATTAAAATTACTTAAAATTACCAAAAAACTTTTTGCGAAATAAAATGAGCAAAGAAAGATTGAAAATGACCTCTTTTAGAAAAGTTATGATTAGTGATATTTTGAACTTTATTGAAAAAGTAATTGAAAAGTTTATTGCTGACAAAAACAGTAGAATGGACTTCCATTTTAAAAAAAAAGAGTTGGTGTGTATTTGCCTAAAATTTTAATCCCAGTTATAATCTATTTTTGTCTAAAATAAAAAAGGGGACATTACCTATCTAAATGGTGTGTATGATGTGTATTATTTCTTGCTTTTGTATGTTAAGCCACTGGTGTTCATCATACATAAACGAATCAAAATGTGTAATAAACTAAACGCACCTGTTGATTAATTTTTTCATCTAGGCCATCTTCAGACTGTTCTTCAATAGGTTCGTCGGTTAAAAAATCAAAGGAATGTTTTCTGGGCAAACTTTTTATGGGTTCTTCATGTAGGGTCGTCATCCGCAAACCAAGTTTAGTATTAGCCGGCGATGAGATACCGGGAAAGACTAAAACAGGAATATGAATTTAATAGTTTCTATTATGGTTTGTGAGAGAACAATAACGCTGAACTACTATAAACAATAAATAAGTAAATAAATAAAACAGGTGTTAACAAATCAGTGTACATGATAGTAAGTATTATTAAAATAAACCTCATGGACGACAACATAAGTTTGATCTTTTAATCTTATTCTTTTTTTCTTGAATATGTTTATTTAATAATTTGTTTTTAATACCAGCTTAAGGTTACTTTTTATCTTGAAGTTTTGCAGTTTTTAAATAAAATAAATTTAATAGTTTTTTTGTTCATTAAATTTTGCTGCCAGTGTATATTTCTTAAAAACGATGTCGTTTTAATAGGTATATCTGTCAAATAGATTTAAAATCACTTACTTGACATAATATGAATTTGACAGTTTTCTGCTAGATAATATGTCTGGATTTAAAAATGTATTTTAAATAAAAAGAATAAGATTTTGACCCAAATGATTGTGTGTAAATAAAACATAAAATAGCCAATCCGCTGAAACTAAAAATCTACAACCAAAAAAACAAATAGCGTGTCTATTTTTTTTACAAAAACGTACTTTTGGTACTGCTCGTGGGCTGTTGCAATCTTAGGGAATTCAAATTTAAGTTGAGATTTAGGAATGTAGGGCGGGCTGAAATATTAAATTAAAAATATTAATTTGTTTATTAATACCAACGTGCGTTCCACGATCTTATCTACGCATTAATGAGTTTACACTTTTAAAATGATACAGTAATCATTTTAAAGTCAAAGAGACATGAGATTTTCATCCTAACAATAAACAATCATGCATTTAGTTCTGCCAATTAGTACAATTCGAAACGACAATTTCTAATTTATTGTTACTCACACACCATATATTTGTAATCCAAATTTGTGTCTGAGGCTTTGGTTAAGTTTGGATCACAGTATCTGTTTTGTGTAATAATTTGGTCTAATTTATATTTACTACGCATGCTCACAATGCTCGCGATTTTAAATAATTTTGGACACTAAAATATTTTTTACTTAAAACAGATTTGCAACAAAGCTACAAACGTATATAAATAAATAATATATGTTTCTAGTAGCCATGTTACAAAACTTGTTAAGTAAAGTCTCTGTGACTTCATTACAATAAACTTAATGAAAGTAGCAGCATATTATAGTCTTCTTGTCGATTGTTATTCTTTCTGCTATGAAGCACAGTAGCTTTTTTGGTAAAACTCTTAAGAGTGCATTTACGCTACACCTTAGGGGTCGGGCGAAAGGACGCGGAGACGGTGGGCGGAGACTAACAAACTCCCAACACCACAATTTTCGTATAGCCGCATTAAAAGTATTATATTTTATTTAGGTTTTTCCAAATTCGGTGTATCGATGCGATGTTGTTTTCGATTGCAAGCCTACAGGAGATAACGTTTTTCGGTAATTTTTTTTTACTTTAATGACATAATTTATACACCATTTTAAAGGTAAGGAAATAATCTATGCCTCTGCTGTAACGGATTTTTGAAATATAAGTCGAGTTAAGAGAAAATAGTATCTAAACATAACCGATTTTAGGGTGACTTTCACTCAATGAAATATTAAAAACTAAATCCAAATTTAAAAAACTGTTTCAGCAGAAGCCTAGATTTAAGTGTTGGCTTTCATAAAGTTTTTGAAAATTATCGATAACTTATATCGTTTTTGAGAAAAAATATGCTCCTGAACCCCAAATTGGATCCAATTTTCGCGGCGCGAATGGACTCTTAATATATACCTACTAAAACCAAAATCCTTATATATTTCGGGACGTCTGAAACGGTATTTATAATTACAACATGCGACTGAGTGCTGTATATATCGTACAAGTGCTTAAACACACCTTTTATACACTTTATACAATATATAAGGGCTTTGTTTAAAACTAATAATGGCAACTTATTTTAAACCAAAACATGCTTGGTTTATTCTCTACGTCATCTCTACGGTCTACAACATTGTTTTGAGACGCATTGATGCAGCAAATGCTCAAAACCAGTTGATTCAAGCATCGTTAACTTTTTGATTATTCAACAATCAGTTTATCCACCTATAATTAGCAATCTTAATAGGCAAGCCTCCATTTTACCTGATAGAATGGAGCCTTGTGGTTGCAAAAAAATAAAATTTAATCAACGTTAGTCATATAAATTCTTTATATGTTTTTTATATTTTTATTCATATAAAAAATATCTCACAAAAAATAGTAGCTAACGTTAGTAGTGTTAGTTCTAAAAGATGCTATATAATAAATAATTCAATCTACATTGACATTGTATTTCTGTTCTATAGTACTAAAAGAGTATACCATACTTAAAAGGACTACTAAATACAGGGTGACAAAAACACTTCTTGGCATGGTATTTGGATCCAAGATAAATTCATTGGGATTTATACTTTTCGTTAAAAAAAAACAATTGAATATCATTTCCGCTATTACCGGAAACAGAGCTATATCGAGAATTTTAATAAAACTGTATATATATATATATATATATATATATATATATATATATATATATATATATATATATATATATATATATATATATATATATATATATATATACCTCATTTTGCCCCGGTTTTTTAAATGAAATGATGGGAAAAACTTTTATCAGTAATATGTGGGCTCCATGGAAAGATATTTAAAATTATTTTGAAATATACAGAGTGACCCATAAAAGAATATCAGTTATAATTTTTCTTATGAAACACCCCATATTTTTTTATATTTTTAGATACTATAGACCAAATAAAAATAAGTTATTGTGTTATTTCCTATACCTAAAACTGACCTTTTTTGATAAATTTAGAGAAATTAATAAATAAATAACTTACCTTTATTTGGTCTATATTATCTAAAAGTATAAAAAAATATGGGGTGTTCCATAAGAAAAAATATAACTTTGATATGTACTTTTTTTATGGGTCACTCTGTATATTTCAAAATAATTTTGAAATATGCTCCTCTTGGACCCACATAATATGACCGTGCTAAAAGTTTTTCCCCATCTCGTTTCATTTCTCGTAGAAAAACTGAGGCGAATGGGATGGGCCCCCTGTATACACGGTGTTCGGAACATGAGTAGACATAAGTAAATCTGAGATAAGTGGGGCCATCTGCTGTGCGGTCCACCGAGATATTTTGAAACGGCCCCTAAGTTTTTTTTTAGAATTTTTAATTTTTTTTCCAAATTTTTCAATTTTCGAATTTCAAACTGAAATAATTTTTTGAAAAATCATGAAACTGCCAACATTTTTATTTTATTTTAATCTAGAATAATTCCAGAATCATACAAAGTTAATAATTGGGGCCCATGACAGCTACAAAGAAAAATACGGGCCCTCAAACCACAAAAAGAGGTAAAAAATAATTCTAAGAGCCAACTTTGCATTGCTTAAAAAAAACAGAAATGATCTAATATTTCTAATTAGTCAAAAACATCTTTAAATCATGCTCTTTAAACGATATGCAATAACCACAATTTGCTTAAACACAGCAAGAGTTACTTGTTAACTTTATTCAGGTAGGAATTTTTTTACGAATACCTCTTTTTGTGGTTTAAGGGCCCGTATTTTCCTTGGGGCTGTCATGAGCCCCAATCATAAAATTTACATGATTCTAGTATTACCCAAATTAAAATAACATAAAAATGTTGTCAGCTTCATGATTTTTCAAAAAGTCATTTCAGTTTGAAATCTGAAGAGCACAATACAAGGAGTCCACGTTATCAAAAATCCAGGTGTTTAACTGGTGTAAGAAGTTAAGGAAGACAGTATAGCGGTCCGAAAACTTTGACAAGACAAACCAGCATTGACAAAATAAACGAATTTATTCTTGTCAACAGAAGAATTTATAACTTTGAATTGTCATAAGCATTACAAAGTAGTGTTGATAGCGTCGAGGAAATCATTAATTTCAACTGGAATAATGAAAAGTTCGCGCATGAAGTATAGGCAGACTTTTTTCGCGACAGCGAACATGATTTTGTATAATACATTCCACTTATTTTTTGTAATATACGGGATTTCCTCCTAGTTTGCTCACTCTACAGATCGACACTAATCAATGTTGATTTTAATAATAAAACACTTAAACCGATCTATTTTACCTAAAACATAAATCTAGACTATCTGTATAACATTTATTCTATTCTATATCATCAAATAAATAATACTGGCAAGATAATCTGTATCAAATCGTTAGTAAATGTTCTTATGTTGCAAATAATAAATAGAGAATAAACTTACCGAGACCTCCGTAAGTTTTCGGTGGAGTTACTTCCGACTCTTTTCCCAGACTAGATCTCGGTCTCATCGGACTTAAACCATGAAGTTCGCTTGTTAGTTCCGAAACACTTTCAGATCTTGACATGTGTAACGATTCACTACTCAAAGCCTCGAATCGCATCAGCTAAAAACAGAAAGTAGTTAAATAAATCATGGGTTAAGAGCTTATCACATATTTTTTTAAAAATATTAGCTCGTCTGGCAGACGTTGATAATTATCTTTCTAAATTATCAATATTTCCGAAAAGATATGTAACATTTTTTCTTTAAAAATTCCCAAAGAAGTAATCCAATGGGTTTAGGTCTGGGGACCTCGCCGGCCAATAAATTTCTAGACACACGTTTGTCCAAAAACAAAACTGATCCAGACATTGGATGACAAAATGCGAATTAGCTGTATTGCCTCATCGATCATTTTTAGAGCTACTTCGTTTCAGACATTAGATGACAAAACGTGGATTAGCTGTATTGCATCATCGATAATTTTAAGAGCTATTCCGTTTCACGTAGCTTTGTCAAAAAAAACCTGACACTAAAATGGGTTTATAAAGATAAGAATGATTCATTTTACAGAGTCTTTTAGCTGTAGATTCACAAACAGAGCCTCTTTCGTTTACAAAGAGTGTTGATAGATGTTAAATATTTCGCAAAAAAATCTTGAAAATTTAATAACATCTAACTTGCAAGTCATGATTCTGCCTTTTACTTTTACTTCCTTTAAATTTTGCTGTTATATGGCCAAGAGTTTGATGATATTTAACGTTATAGGGTTTTGCGACGTTCATGTCCTAAAAATATTTTTGTACATACAAAGTATCCAAAAAAAGTAATGGCTGTGAGGTTACTAAGTAGGCTCACTAAATGAGTTAACAGAGAACTACGGGTTTTGCTTGCTGGGGCCGTTTACAGGTTTTAACTTGAAAATCCCTAAGTGTGTCTGGATTATTGAAGTGTGCTTGGACTATCATTAATGCGCGTCCGGATTACTGGATGTACGGATCAGCATTAGTTCGGATTAAAGAGATTGTACTGTAAAAACTTTTTTTACCATGTAATTTTTATTATTATTTATGTCTGCTAGACGAGGAAGTAATCTAACAAAATGTATAAAAGACTTGATGTCAGATATTATAGCCGCTAAGTTTTGAACGATTATGTAAATATAGCAAAAGCTAGTGATACGATTTAAGCTAAATATTGACTAAACATACCCCCTTTGTTTCCAAGGTCTGCGTGCGGCAAAAAGATAAGTGAAATGTTTATTAAATACTTGCTCTAAGATGTGCTTACTATAGCATACAATCAGCTTTGTGTTGTGTAGTGGTAAAATACGTGATTATAGTGAAATTTATAGTGATGTGATATAAGTGTAAACAATATGACAGGCCATGAAATCAGATAGTAGATAAACGTTTTAAATACCTGAGAGAAATTAGGAACGCTGACAGTCTTCCTCATGAAAGGTTGTCCTTTGGCTTGTAACAATTCTTTAACAGCTACGCTCTGGCGTAGCCGGTCCAAGGTTAAAATACTCTCAACTGCACTCACGCCTCTTGTATATTTTTCTAAAAATACAAAGTAAATTGGCTAAATATCTAAATACTTTCCTAGAGTTAAAAAATATGTTACCTATGTAAGTTTCCCCATCGCATAAAGAAGTATTATTATCTCCAGAAGCAGCTAACTGAGCAAGACTTTCCCTATCTTCTAATTCTTCACTAGCTTTAGGTACGTTAGATACGACTAAATAAGTAACACCACAGGATGTTATGAGATCAGTTCTTACTATTCGTTTTTTGATTCTTTCTGTGAGGCTTTGTCTTTTGTATATATTTATTGCTAGTCGTTTCCTAAGGACTAGATCCATTGGCGCTGGGTGAGATAGTCGTACTGTTATTCTTAAAATCATGTACACCCTTTCGTTTGCTAAAAGAAAAATGGTCTTTAGGATCTCAGTTTTTTAAAATATTGGGTTATAAAGTGAGTAACTGAATGAAGTTACTATGAACTGGCCAAGGTACATAGACTTGCTTGCTTAGCTATAACAGGGGCAATCAAAACAACCCCAACAGCAGCCATGGAGTGTCTCTTGGAACCTCCACCACTTAACCTCATATAGTGATGAGCGAGACCGGTCTTGGACCCAGACCAAGACCAAGACCGCCTTTTCGTTTGCAAGACCAAGACCAAGACCGGGGTATGCAAGACCAAGACCGAGTAGGGCAAGACTACGCAAGACCAAGACCGGCCTGCAAGACTCTTGCACTTCGGCGATTTTTTTAAATATTATAATATTCAATGTTCATATTCAATATACAGAGGTATTTCATATGGACATGACAAAAAATGTGTCGAGAACTGCCAAAAAGGCGATTATTTAATGAGTTACAGGTTTCTTTAATAAAATAATAATTAGATCGATCACTTTGTTATTTTATGCAGTTCTCTAACAACAATAACGAGTAAATTCAATAACATGTTTCAAAAAAATGAGATGGTGACTCAATGATCCGACAAGTCTAGATATCTCCAAAACCGTTTACGACAGAGAAAAACTAGGGTTACAAAAGTTATAGAAGCTGAAAATTACTTTCATATTCCTAATGATTTTTAAATTAGCTATCCAGTGATGCCACTTACAGGGTGGATCAAAAATTTTCAAAATACAGAAATACATTATTTTTGTTTCACACTGTAAGAAGTTGCACCGTTAGATTGCTTCTTAAAACTAAGATATAAATGTGAAAGTGATGGATTAATAAAAAATTTATTTGTCATGTCACATAGGAATACTTTTTATATAAATGTTATTTAAATATCACTTCCGGTTTAGACTTTTAGACGGAAAAGTCAAATAATACCAGAAGAAAAATGATAACGTATTTTGTCAAAACCGAAATGATATTTAAAAATCATCTACGTCGCATTGTTCCTATATGACAGTTCAACAATTTCCAGTATAATGTACAGGGTGGCGAAATTCTGAAGTAGAAAATAACTTCACATTTTATACCCTTTTTTTCTAAAATTTTTATACGTTCAGTTTTTTACTATTAGGAACGATTTTAGAGATATTGAGCTATGTGACACTATTGAGGCACCTTGTATGTATATGCAGAATATTTATAAAGTATTTGTTCAAACTTTGTACGGCAAATGTTTTACTTACTTGAAGATAAAAAAAACATATGAACTCTAAAATTTCTTCAATAACTTTTTTTTCAAATCAGAAACCAATGTTTATAGGGAATTATTTTCACGGTAATTTTACATCTGGTTGAAATTTAAAGTCTTTATTATTTTTTTTGCTTATCCAGTATTGTATTTACTTTAATTTTATATGCCTCTTTAAAGAAAATTAAAATAATTCTTATTACTAAAATGTTTTTTATGCCACTTAATGTAAAAAAGCAGGTTGGGTCTCAATTTAACTAAAAATTGAGCGCTATAAATAAACCATTACATTTAAAATATGCTTTTAATCAAATAATTCAAATGTAAAGCTACATTTAATAGAGGAACATGAAGGAACTTTATTATTTCTGTTGCTTGTTTTTCTCAAAAAGGTTTCCCAAAGTTCCTCAAAAGTCCTAAGTGTTCCTTCTTTGTTCGGCAACAAACGTTGCGTGTTTACGTTGTTCTGCGTATCATCCCATGTTAGGGAAACTTCAAAAAAAAATTGAAACCAGTGGGAACAGAAACATATTGTTTTCTGAGTGGAAACAGATACTGCAATCTTTTTTAATGCATTGAGAGGAGCAACCCACCATTCATCTTCTATCATGAGAGACTTGGGTTCACCCAATATTTGTGTTTTTTTTTTCTTCTTATTTCAAACAATATAGCGCTTTTCTGCTGCCGTTTTTTATTTTGATCCATGTTTATAACCGGGTGGAAACACTAACAAAAAAATTGTTCTCTCAGTTACCAGAAACATAAAAGTTCTGTCAGTGGAAAAAAAAGTTTCATTTGTTGCCTTCAAGTTCCTAAATTCACAAACAAGAAGAAACAAAGGCAAAAAAATGTTGCTTAATGTTGTTTTTTTTCCTCCGGTGGAAATTATTTTAAGGGTAAGGTTAAAATTGGTATATTTTAAAATAATAAAGCAAAAAATATAGTCTTCATCTTTATTTATTTTTAAGTATTTAAAAAATATTTTTTATTTAAAAATGCTTAGTTTAAATTATTACTAACAAAAAAAGCAAGACCAGCAAGACTCTTGCAGCAAGACCAAGACGAAGACCGGGTGGTGCAAGACCAAGACCAAGAACAAGACCTTCTTTTGGCTTGCAAGACCAAGACCAAGACTAGCCCGGTCTTGGTCTTCGTCTTGCTTTGCTCATCACTAACCTCATAGTGATGGGAGAGGCAAGAATGGGCTACTTTCGGCTGCAACAAAAACCAACTCGTGTCTACGCTAGTTTGGGACATTACAACATAATAAGTCAGGTTGGCGACAATATCCTGGACGTGAGAAGAGACCAAATCTTCGAGGTTAAAATTCCAGATCGAAGTGAATGGCAGCAACCCGATCTCCCTGGCACGGTTGGAGACAACATCTGGTATACAGATGATTCCAAAACTGAAATGAGGAATTCACAATTCTTCATTCCACTAGAAATACACAGTTCTGTATTTCAAACGGAAATATACGCTTTACTGCACTGTGCAAAAGAAAATAACAGGAGGGCTTAAAAAACAAGCGGATCTGCATAACAGACAGCCAGGCGTCACTAGGGGCACTAGTAAACCCCAAGGTACTGTCCATGCTGACATGGGAATGCCAAAAAGTCCTGGGAGAACAAGAGGGTAACTCTCCTGTGGGTACCAGGACATTCGGGTATAGAAGGCAATGAAAAAGCGGATGAGCTAGCGAGACAGGGATCTTTCACACCATACTTGGACCAGAACCTGTCTTTGGAGTAAACAAAACCACAGCACAAGAGCAAACCAAGGAATGGATCCGAAACAAACACGAGGAATTCTGAAGAGCCTCAGTAGAATAAGACATGGAAAAGGCTTCATAAGGGGCCCATCCAAAAAAACGAAGGAAGAACTACTCAGACAAAGTAGGAAAAGACTTCGCATAACAGTAGGGTTACTAACAGGGCACGATAACCTTAGAGGACACCCACACAAGATGGACTCATACAATGGTGACCCTAGTTGCAGAATGTGCGACGAAAGGGAAGAAACAGCCTACCATATCCTGTGCGAATGTGAAGCAGTGAATCACAAAAGACAATGAGTCCACAGAAATATTTTAACCAACCAGTCTCGAGGTTATACAGACTTGTAGAAGAAACAAGACTAATGGAAGGAATTGGTATAAAAGATAATGAAAGATTAAGCACAAAAAGTCCAATTGCATTCGGTAGTGAATCTAGACGGCTTCCAGGGAAGAAAAAAAGAGTATCTAATTTACAGATATGCAATAGAGCAATCTTACTCCTACTCGTCTTCTTGTGAAAAAGTTATTATATTTTCTATTTATAGGTTTTAATAACTTTAATACACGATTAAGGCTTTTAAACGATGCCACAGAAGGTCTCAATATTAGTGGTAAAAAAACAAAACATTCAATCTAAATTCAAAAAATTAAACACTTAAAATAACAGAAATAAAATATCTTTTAAAAAGATTGTTTAAAAGATATTATAGTTCATAGGGTCAATAGGGGGGTTGTACCCCAGGACCTGGACCGAAGTGGTCCCATTTTCTAAAAAATTGTAAATCGATTAATCTCAAATCAAACATTTTGAAACATAAATCTGCCTCAAAACTATAGAACTTATTTACTGAAAATAATAGTGAGAATGATGAATCTTTTGAAAATTTTTTGACGTTTTTAAAACTGTAAAGAAATTTATGATTGGTACGATCAAACCGTTTGATAATTAGCCCATACTGAATTTTTGTTTTGTCCATCTGGTTCATGCGTACATTTGAATACTTACGTTCTGTCACTTTATTAAGGTACTGGCTATCATGAATAGAAGAATCCCAACTAGCAACAGCACACACATCTTTTTCTAAATGCTGTAGGATTTTTAATTCGTAGAATTGTCTGCCGTCTTCTTTTGGTAGAATAGAATTAATACCGGTTATTGTTACTTCTTCGCCAGATGGATGAGTCGACAGATCGTCCGCTAAAAAATGATGTGAGTATTTTTTAATTAATATAATTTAGGTAAAAAAGCGTCTATTTCATTCATCCTTATAGTTTAGTCGAGAAGTCTGTTTCCTGCGAAAAATAGTTGCAAAATGCAAATCTGAGAAAGGCATTTTGAGGATTTTTTCTGCCAATAAAAATTGCAATTGTTATTAACACAAAAAGAAATTAAAAAACATTTCGATAGTTGATAATAACTCAAAAACCCTAAGTAATAACAGAAATTACAAAAAAGATCCTTGAAGAGAAGAAAATTTTCGATAATTAAGTCCGGCTTCCGGAGCTCTATCTTAATTACTTATATTTTTAATTAAACGCTGAAAATGGGCCTCGCGACATTTTTGGTTACGCACTCGGCGTCAAAACCGAGTACGTTACACTAAATATTTTTTTAAGGTATTAAATATTGATTGAAAAATTTAAGAAAATTATGTTGTATTTAAAACACTTCAAAAATTTTATTTCCGTTATAAATTTGACCTAAAGTTAATTTTCACAAGTTATATTATTGTTAATTATTAAAATTTTTTCGAACTTTCATCTTCATTGTACATTACAAAAAATTTTAAAAAAAGTGTCGTATAAATTTTTCGCGTCATGGAGCTTTTCTTATCATACCACATACCCCACAAGATCGCGACATAAAGTTTTAAAAAATTTAATGCTTAGTTTATAATAATTTTATAACTGACAATATTACTCTGATTTTTTATTTTTTGTCAAAGTTATAAAATTACTATAAACAAAGGATTAAATTTTTTAAACATTTATGGCGTTATCTTTTTATGTATGTATATAAAAACAATTATTTAAGCATTTTTTTTAATGTGCATTGAGGACGAAAGTTCGAAACAATTTTGTTAATTGACAATTGTCAAACTTGTTAAAAAACTAACTTAAGTTAAATTTTTAACGAAAATAAATTCTTTGAAGTGTTCTACATACACCATATTTTTTAAAATTTATTTCAATTAATACCCTAAAAAATATTTAGTGTGACGTCCTTGGTTTTGACGCCGAGCGCGGAATTATGTATTAAATCCGTTAGGGATGTAATAAATTTTATGCAGGTAAAATTTTCAGACCATTAGCTAAATGCATAAAAAACCACAAATAAAAAATCTGTTAACATGAATTTAATAGTATTCACAGAATAAAATAAAGCCCTTCTAGTATTTTAGCAAAAGAAATTTGTAATAAGAAGTTAAAATAAAAGAAAGTGCTTTTATATTATTAAATACAATAATTTAAATAACAGTTGTTTACTCAATGCTTTGTTGCGAACAAATTAATTTTCCAATTTTTTTAAAGCTAAATTTAAATAATTTTAATTTAAGGTATTGTTTAATATTTACCGTACTTTTAGGGACATTTAATATTCCTATAGGTTTTTTGAGATTCTTTTTTATATAAGATAATACCTACAATTTACTTATTATTTTTAATTTTGATAACAGGTGACTTACAAAAAATTATTATTGTAACATACCATTTAAATCCAAAAATAAAACAGGAATATGCGGTTCCATTCCAGGAAGAGGGCTCCACATAGCAGGTGCACCAGGAATACCTGTTCCAGGTTGCGGAACATATACTGCATTCGTTTCTTCCGTGAGATTGACTAGCTGTTCCATAAGGCTTTTTTCCCTCTCGAGATCTTGCTCCGTCTTGTCGTTTTTTTCGGATAGATTTTGTAGCTGGGAGTGTAGGTACTGTTTTCGTTTTTGTAAAGCGTCATTCCATTTTTCTCTTAATACTGTTAGATCTTCTTCTTGGTAAGAATCAAGCGGTTTTTGGAGCCTGGTTCTTACTATTACACCTCCCACTTCAATTTTAATTATCTGCTGGCATATTATGGGCAAGGTTCCTGAATTTTGGACTGGTTTTACCCTAACTTGTAACCTTCTTTGCTGTCCTTGTCGTAATTGGTAAATTCCACCAGTTAACATATCATTTTTTATGGCAACCTCTACTGGTGCGTACTCTCCCAAATCGTTGAGTTCTTGTATTTCAACCCATAGTTCAATTTTTCTGGTTAATTCTGACCATCGATCTAGTAAGGATCGTGCTGTGGCAAGTTGTTGTTCTACCTCCCAACCCGGTTTGTATTTTGAAAATCCCGCACTTCTATTACCCCAAACTTCAATTGACAAAGCACCCTCTAAGAGAAGAAAATAATGAATATGGCCATTTTATATCTATAGATACATTAACATACCTGCACAATGCTCAATAAATTCCTCTGATAGATTCACAGTAAAATCTTTGCAGTGATCAAACTTGGCGGTCGTGGAATGTTTCTGATGTTTTTCAATGATATTTTTGTCTGGAACAACAACTGATTCGTGGTTCCAAAAAGTGTATTGGCAAAAGACATAGTGCGATAAAGAAAGAGGTAGTCCAGTAGCCTGCTTGATGTGTACCCGGCACGTTACTGAGGTGCTGGGTGGATCGTCATCCTCATGGCTGGATTCTGAAGAACTATCGGAAGCTGCTTCACAAATTCTGTCTTGTGGAAAAGCTCCTGCCACTCTACTTAATTCCACCTAAAAAAGTAGATTTGATTGAGGAGGTGCTTCTTGTATATGTATAGGATTTTATATCGCCACAGAAATGTTGTGTTTTAGAAATTTGTTTACATTTACCTGAAGTCTTCCAGCAACTTCTCCCTGTTGACTTATGATTGGAGTATGATAATCTAAAGTAACATCATGGAATAAAGCTTCTAAAAATATATTTGCTACACCAATTAAATTGTGATTTTCCTGTGACTCAAAAAATGGATCTGGCCCTTTTATGTCATCGTCTTCCTAAAAATTGATTAGTATTATTTTTAATGCTTTGAATAGAAAAAAGTAGAAAATACTTACGTTAATAGTATCACCTCTGGTTTTTTGGTCATCATAGAGTTCTCTCATGTCAATTATTTTATTTTCGAGTTTTTCCATGGACCAGACTTGACTAGAATTGACTCGTTTCACTAAAATTGCCGGTTCACTGACAAAGGCGCCTTTCTAAAAGTACATAAGAAAAAATCATATAAATGTTTTATCATTTACCTGCTGGTATTAAAAATATAGGTGGTTTTCATAATTTCAAATTGTCCATCAAAAACTTTTTGTTAGGAAAGGTTTATCATATATTGTCTGAGTACTTAAAAATAATTCAAAAAAGATTTATTGCATAAAACCATTATTTTGTCTTTTTTCCTCATAATATCATTAAATTTAGACATTAAAGACAGCAAAATTATTATTATTATTAAAATGGTATAGCTTCCAAAAACAAACTGATGTTTTCTTACCCTTCTGTTTGGACTTAAGTTTGCTGGTGGAATTTGCAACGTGACACTAAACTTGGTTTGTCTTCCCATCTCTTCCGACAAAAAGTTTGCTTCTTGGACTAGCGAATTTGCCCTTAAAATGTCATCTTTCAGTTGTCCTATACTTCTTCGAAACATTTCGTCCCGTTCCGCCGCCCACTTTTTTAACCCTCATCTGGTTGTTGGGGTGCAAGGGTAGTTTTACCCAGTCCTATTCTTAGTGGATCGTAGGAGTAGGGAATATGGGGTGGAAGGTGATACATATTTCTAAGTTGTTGAAACTGCCTTTCGTATTCCATCCGTTGCTTTTCAAGAGCAACTAAAATATATATGTTACTATGCAAATCAACCCTGTTCAACATTAGTTACATTAAAAAAATAAGAATTTTGATTTTTTGTTTGCTGGCGGTCTATTCCCCAATCTCGAATAAAATGTCGCCTAAAAATCATGCGCATTGAAAATTTGGATTCTGACCCATCTAGGACCCATTCGAAAAATGACATTTCGTTTTGTGATTTTCGTATTGTTTAAATTAACCTACCTTTTTTTGTTTTTTCGTTTGAATTGTAAAAAAAATCAGTAATTATTTATTAAATTTTATTGTAATAATTTAATTTTATACACAAAACAAACAATATATATAGTTGTCAAAGATTGTGACACCAGTAAGACAGCATTGAA
>JAHBCN010002409.1:0-92301 GCA_019359885.1 Listronotus oregonensis | reverse complement strand
AATTTATTTTTAAAAAATTTTCTTAATTTTAAAATTTTTATAGTGAGCTAGTAAAGAGTAATAAGTTTTTTTCTTCTTTTTGAAAAATTTGTAAAATGGACACAATGCATATTAAAAAGTTGTTCCTCAATTATAGTTAATAAGCTTGATATTTTTATTATATGTAGTACCAAAATTTAATAACTTAAAGATGACCTTTAGGAAAATTAAAATAAAAGATGTTTTACGATCCAAACGTGTTTACCTCATTATGGTTTTATTTACTTAAAAATTTACCCACACAAACTTCGGGCAATATATCAAGCTCTAAGATGTTTTTAGCGTCAACCAAGTTAAGCAGATAAGGCCGGCAAAGTGCACAGAAATAAAACTCTACTTGTTTAGTTTTAAAACTGAGAAAACTTTAATACTAATTAGAAAATAAAGTTAAAGAATATTGTGAAAATATACAGCGAAGAAAAAACTTTTTTATTGTTTTTATGTGAATATTTTTAAAAGAAAAAAATTAAAAATAATATTAAAAGTATAACTTTTAATTAAATACTAAACAAAAAATAAAATATATATTTTTACTTTGTCATGCTTACATGTTTTAGGAAAACAGGATTTCTTCTTTAATTTTAATGTGTTTTTAGATTTATTCCGTTTTAATATACAGGGAAGTTTGAAATTAAGTTTTTTGAAAGAAACACCTCACATTGTGTTACATTTTTGTATAGCCCTATCAAAGACAATTTCAGCGATATGTATATGACCTTGGGTCTGTGATTCACCGTTTCGAACTTATTAGCGATTATTTCAGAATCGATGCAATTATGTTTGCGCTATGACTACGACGCTGGTTGACTTTTTAAAATGTTCTATGTGTACTATTTTTTATACAATAGTAAATTTGATCAATTCATGTTAAAATTTCAAATTTTATAAAAACTACGCAGTGTCACAAAGGTTTGAAAACTGTTACTTTTCGCATTTTTTTATTAAGACATACTATATATTATTGTATTTTTAAATAGCCACTTTCATTAAAATTTTAATTATATAACATTAGTATTTTATGTTGCCCATTAAGCCAAAACTGACTTACAATTTTGGCTTTATTTGCCATTATTTTTCAGTAATGAAATATTTTTTTCTGTTTACAAGTGTAATATGTAAATAGGGCCTTTAAATGGAAATCTTATTATATTAAAAAAATGGCAACATTGTTCAATGGTTGTAAATACACAGGACCTAACTAACAGTTTCATATCTAAATCATTTAGGTCTTATAACCAATGTTTGAATCTGCCAATTAAGCTAAAACGCTCAGTCGGACACCTATACCATGTCAAATCATTGAAATTGCAATTAAAATGGCTACTTAAAAATGCAAAGTATACAGGGGAGTCTCATTTGAATAAAATTCAAAAAGTTACGCTTGCAAAATAAGTTTAAAACGGTGCATCGAAGACATGGGGTTATATATCATTAAATTTGCCCTTGAAAGGGCTAGCCATAAACGTAAAAACATTTATGGTATTTTATTAAAAAAAAACAACACATATGTGAGTCCACCTTGTAAACAAAAACGCAACAAACCTAAAAATGATATTTAGTTGCAGATGATTTTACTGCAAACAAGTTTCAAACTTTTTGTCGTAAAACTTATAGTCACCGAGGAAAGGTATTGGCTTAATAAACAGGCCACCCTGTATATACGTTATTATATCGATCACTAACACAATAGCATCAGTATTACGATATAAGAGCAAAAGATATAGTTTTAACATGGTTAAGTACAGGGTACTCGTGATGCAACCGATGACAGTTATCTGACAATGTGACGTCAAATCTAAGAGGTGTGAGGTGTGAGATTGTTCTTGAATTCGTTGATTATTTTTTTAGCTGCTTTAAAAAAATATTTGAATAAATTGAGATATTAATTTTTAAAGGGGATCACACTTCTTGAAATTTAAACATTTAAGCCTCTGTATAAAAACAATTGTTTTGGTGCCCATTTCGAGGAAAACCGGAAATGCCGTTGTCTGAAAAGATAAAAAATTGAACAACAAAACACTAAAATTTGGGCCTTTTTTTGTTTTATGATTTTTAAAGCCAACGTCAATTTGCTGTATAAAACCCTTATTGTTATCTATCTACTATAAGGCAAAAATTATTCCAGCACCTCTTGCCCCCATAACAAAGGTTTTGTAGAGATCCTTACAGAATGACATGGTACTTCAATAAATTCGTTTTATTATTTAGGCCTTAGAGTATTTTTAACAAAAAGAGTTTGTTGCTCCTGATGACCAATGATTATATGTAAGACAATAAAACCAGCGGTGCTATCTGTAACCTCAAGATTCTAATGATGATGGTCGAATTTGTGTTACCCTGTATACAGAAAAAAAACCTTCTGGTTTCCTTTTACAAACCAGCTTTATTAATATTTGTTATTTTAGGCCGAATAATTGTTTAAAATGTAGAAATTATGTACAGCTTTTTAGTCGTTTTTATAAATTTTGTAGCGAATGTTCATCTTAAAATCAAAAGATTTTAATGATAATAAATGATATAAGGAACGATATATCAAATGTCTGCACTTTTATGTCGACATGTAGAAATACGCCTTAAAATTACTTGATAAATGTGAAAAGTTGGTGTATAAATCCAACTAGTTTAAACATTATTACATTAAAAGAGTAATTCTGTTTATTTTGTGTCATTCTGGACTAATTGCAAAATTATAAGCAACTAATTTTGTATTAATAAATTTTATATTAGAAAAAAATATATTTTTTTACGAGTACAATTTATGCTTTTAAACCACATAAAAATTTGGCGGCTTTTGTAAACCTAATTTTTATCATGCAAAACCTTTAAGTCCTAAAAGCCAACAAAGTTTAAAAAACCTAAGTATATTAATGATAGTAAATCAGAAACAGATAGTTTCGCATCTCTCTTATTTATTTTTTTTTTAGAAGTAAATATTTATTAAAAAATATAATTTTCTTTGCTAAAAGGCTTTTAAATATTGTACTGACAAATTTTCAAACGATTTTCACAAAGTATACCAACAAATTACTGAACAATTTAACTGAGCATTAAGACCTACATTGTTCATAATAAAAACAACCTCAAAACTTCTAATCATACACAATGGAGGCCAGACCTTTAAAAGTTCAAGCTTGCAAAAAGTTCTTTTTAAATTCCAGTCTTGAAAATGGACAACTTTCAAATCCAAAAACCAAGTTAACTGAGGGGTACTCCATGGCCTAGTACTGGCACCAAATCTATTTTTACTTCACACTACAACCATACCATTTGTTCTAATATTTTGTTTCTCAAGTCAGTCGTTAATCCTTATTTAAAAAATTTGACTCAGATGTCCCTGTCACAAGACATCCAACTAATTTTGGATTGGGGCACAAAAAATCTTGCCTAGTTGAATGCCTCAAAATATATATTCATGTTTGTTGTCGCAAAAAAAGTCTACCAATACTTATTATTTACTTATAAACAGCCAAGTTCTTTAAAATAAAAAAATAATTAACCTCGTGGGCGTTATTTTCGAGAACGGCATGGTATATTATATCGATATCCATATCAGCTTTGGAAAAGCTCGCATTTCTTTCTCGAGCCAGAAAGTATTTTTTCTCTTCTAATCCGAATACTCTGTGTGTATCCCCCATGCCTGGGGAATAGTCCACAGTACAGGCCCCCTGGCAAGTTGATTACCACATACTTTATAATTCGTGAGGAACTTCGTTTCGACGAGTCTATCACACTTTTCCTCTGCGGCTTTTCTCGATTCCTCCGCTTTTCCGCTCGAAAAGCCCTATATTATGAAAAAAAAATTTTTTTTTTTTAAAAAATTTTTAAAAAAAAAGGGAAAACCCTTTTTTTTTTTAAAAAAAAATTTTTTTTAAAAAAAAAGGGGGCCCCAAAAAAAATTTAAAAATTTTAAAACTTTTTAAATTTTAAAAAAAAAAAAAAAAAAAAAAAAGGGGGCCCCCAAAAAAAAAAAAATTTTATTTTTCCCCCCCTTTTTCCCCAAAAAATTTTTTCCAAAAAATTTTTTTTAAAAAAAAAATTCCCCCAAAAAAAATTTTTGGGGGGAAAAACCCCCTTTTTTTTTTAACCCAAAAAAATTTTTTTTTAAAAAAAATTTTTTCCTTTTTTTTTTTAAAAAAAAAAAATTTTTTTTAAAAAAAAACCCCTTTTTTTAAAAAATTTTTTTAATTTAAAATATTTTGGGTTTTTTTTTTTCCCCCCCAAAATTTTTTTTTTTTAAAAACCGAAATTTTTTAAAAAAAAAATTTTGTCCCAAAACCCCCCGGGGGGAAAAATTTTAAAAAAGGGGGGCCCCTTTTTTTAAAAATTTTTTTTTTAACCCCCTTTTTTTTTTGGGGGGAAAATTTAAAATTAAACCAAAATTTTTTTTGGAAAATTGGGGTTTTTTAAAAAATTTTTTTAAAACCCCCCTTTTTTTCCCCCCTTTTAAACCGAAAACCCTTTTTGGGGAAAAAAAAAAATTTTTTTGGAAAAAATTTTTTTTTTTAAAAAAAAATTTTTTAAAAAAAATTTCCCCCCAAATTTTTTTTTTTTCCCAAAAAATTTTTTCCCCCCAAAAAAAAAATTTTTTTCCCCAAAAATTTTTTTTTTTTTAAAATTTAAAAAAAAAAAACCCCCCCAAAAAACCCCCCCCTTTTTTTAAAAAAAACTAAAAATTTTTTTTTTTGGGGTTTTAAAAATTTTAAAAACCAAAAAAAAAAAAATTTTTTTAAAAAAAAAAATTTCCACAAAAAAAGCAAAAAAAAAAAAAGGAAAAAAAAAAATTTTTTTTTTTAAAAAATTCCCAAAAAAAATTTTTTAAAAAAAAAAAAAAAATTTTTTAAAATTATTTTAATAAAAAATTTTTTTAAAAAAATTTTTTTTTTTTTTTTAAATTTAAAAAATTTTTAATTTTTTTTTTTAAAAATTTTTTTTTAAAAAAAATTTTTTTTTTAAAAAAAAAAAATTTTTTTTTTTAACAAAAATTTTTTTGGGGGAAAAAATTAAAATTTTTTAAAAAAAAAATTTTTTTAAAAAAAAAAATTTTTAAAACCCCTTCCCCCCCCAACCCTTTTTTTTTTTAAAAACCCTTTTTTGGGGTTTTTTTTTTTTTTAAAAAAAAAATTTTTTAAAAAAAAATTTTAAAAAAATTTTTCAAAAAAAAAATTTTTTTTTTTAAAATTTTTGTTTTTTTTTAAAAAATTTTTTTTTAAATTTTTTTTTAAAAAATTTTAAAAAAAATTTTTTTTTTTTTTTTTTCCCCCCCAAAAAAATTTTTTCCCCAAAAAAAAAAAATTTTTTAAAAAAATTTGGGGGTTTTGGAAAAAAAAAAAATTTTTTTTTTAAAAAAAAAAAAAATTTTTTAAAAAATTTTTTTTTTAAAAAAAAAATTTAATTTTTTTTTCCCCCCTTTTTTTTTTAAAAGGGGAAAAATTTTCCCTTTTCCAATTTTTTTTTTTCCCTTTTTTTAAAAAATTTTTTAAAAGGAAAACCCCAAAAAAAAAAAATTTTTAACCTTTTTAAAAAAAAAATTTTTTTTTAAAATTTTTTTAAAAAGGGTTTCCCCCCCCAAAAAAACCCCCAAAAAATTTTTTTTATTTTGAAAAAAAAAAAAAAGGGTTTGGGAAAATTTTTTTTTACAATTTTTTTTTTAAAAAAAAAATTTTTTTTTTATTTTTTTTTAAAAAAAATTTTTTAAAAGGGTTTTTCCCCTTTTTTTGGGGAAAAAAAAAATTTTTTTTAAAATTTTTAAATTTTTTTTTAAAAATTTTTCCTATGTGGTGATCGGTTTTTAATACCCTGTCATTTGGGCATGTTTCAAGCGGTAGACATGAAAAGTCGGACAAATTTTGTCGGAAAGTTTAAATTCACATTTTTAACAAAATTTGCAGTAACTTTATCTAAAAAAAAAATTGTGGTTGTGACTTTTTAGAACCTTGGGAAATCGCCATAATATAGGGCTTTTTCGAGCGGAAAAGCGGAGGAATCGAGAAAAGCCGCAGAGGAAAAGTGTGGTAGACTCGTCGAAACGAAGTTCCTCACGAATTATAAAGTATGTGGTAATCAACTTGCCAGGGGAGGCCTGTACTGTGGACTAGAATGTTTTCTTTCACAACATCTAGCATTTTTATTCCATTTAAAAAAGGCAATTCTATTCCTTATAAGAAAGCTTCCTTCTTTTGCTCACCGACGAGGTGTGCGGGATCTCTCGCTTTTTAATGGGTATTTTTACTACTTCTATCCCAAGGAATTAGCTAATATTATTTTTTCCCAAGCGTCTTATAATAGAGTAGCACGAAGTGCCACTTTTATGGATCTCTTTACAAGTAGAGAGACTCCAAACTTCTTACTTTTTTGTTCTTTTATCCCCAGTGTGTCTAGTCTGTGAAACCTTCTGCATGTAAAGATCTTCCATTTAATAAATCTTTAAGTGTCAATAAATGCTTCTTACTTTACTTAAGATTTTCACGGAATGTTCGCACTTTGGGGGCTGTTCCAAGATTTAAAAAAAATAACCTCTCTTATCAATTTTCTGCTTTAAGAAGTCGTATCATTGCGTCCAATGTTTTGAAAACACTCTACGTATCCAACATTTTTTTTATCTTGTTAAAAGGCTTTTAAATATTTTAGTGACAACTACTTAAAACAAATAACGAAATTTTAAACCGGTAAAGTGCAAAGAAATAAAAACTTTGGTAGTTGTTTAGTTCTAAAACTGAGCAAACTTTAATAGTAATTACGAGTTTAAGCTGAGGAATACTGTGAAAATACACAACGGCGTAAAAACTTTAATTTTTACATAAATATTGCAGACAAGCATTAGCACTAAAAAGTTTCCGAGAAAATTTATAAAAACTTATTATAAGTTTTATAATCTTTAATTTAAAGTAATTATGTGCTTTAAATCTGCAGTTTTCTTTTATGTTGATTTTCCCACTATTCCTTATTTATTAATGATTAATATGTATAAACCAAGCATTATCTGGAAAAAAATAACGTTGCGGGATGTATGAGGTATGCTAAAAACCCTTCAAAAAGATTTTATAACAGGAATCTAGATGTGCGTTCTTTCAGAAAGGTCCGGAACATGTGTTAAATAGACAAAAACAATTAAAAAAACGCATTTATTTCTATTTTATTCGCTTATAACTTTTAGTATAGGTCGTAGAAAAAAATTGTTAAAGAAAAAAAGGTGTGTAATTAAGTTTGCTAGAAGGATCAGTTAAAAACAATGTTTAAATAGACAAAAAAGGCTAAAAAAGCGTTTATTTCTATTTTATTCTTAATTTTTGGGCTTCTATTGTCGAAAAACTTTGCTAATAAAGAATAAAAGTGTGTTAATTAGATTTGGTTCTTAGATAGGAGTAGTTATAAATCGCAAAACGTATTACGCTTGTTGTAAAAAGACAAAAAAAAGGCCAAAAAATGCGTTTTTTTGCATGGATTTTTTGAAATCTTAGATTTGTTGGGGACCTTTCTATTTGATCAGAAAGAACTTCATGCTATAATGACACATCGCGCCAAATTTCGTGAAAATCTGTCTGATCGCTTAATAAACTTGTATCCTGGCAACCAATCGACTGATTGACTATTTCGATGCATCAAAGCAAGCATTTTTACGAGTACTTCTAAAACAAAATTGTTAGTAAAATTTTTTACAGAAATTTTGCGGAGATATTCAATTCATTTTTAAGCAAAAAATGTTTCAGTACTTTAAGGGAGTATTCTGGGTAAGAAAACTAAAAAAATCGTTTTTTTTTTCATACTTTAAAAGTTTAAATATTCAGGAATATTTCGTTTCAAGGGTTTTTCGAAATTTGAATTATTTTAAAAGTTATGGCAAAAGCTGTTGTTCGGCGTAATGAAGCTAGAATCAAAAGTTCTGAGTTTCTAGCTTCAAGTGCTCCAAAAGAAGAAAAAAGTGCTCGTCTTTTAAGGAAAAATTCGTTAAAAATTCAATTTAAGTTAGAAGAAGGCCCGATAGATGCAGTCAAAAGCTGATTAAATAAATGTAAGTAATATGTACTTTTCTATTTGTTAGACTACCCGAAACTTAACTTTAAACTTCAAACGCGTTTTTCTCGAAATTACTTTTTTCAATCTGGCGTGCATATCACAAGTTTTACTGAACTGATTTATTGAAAAGCTTTTTGTGAGAAGCCTCTCTATACATTTCGCTATATAACTAAGCAGATTCAAGTCAAAATTTAAAAAAATAGGAACTGCTAAAAAAACGTACATTTTTTTTTCAAATGGCCTCCCTTTTGTGAAAAAAATGTTTTTGACTTCTTCGAGCTTGAGGAGATAGCCACATTCTCACTGATTAACAATCCGTTAGATTTTTTTTTTTTTGAGATGACCAGAAGGGTTGGAATTCTGCACGCCAGGACACATCTTTTTTTTAACCCCCCACTTTACCAGCCGACAAATTTTTGAGTTTTTAATTTTTTTAACTTTTAAAATTTATGTGTATTTTTGAAATACAAATAAACAAGCAATAAAAAAATAGGTAGTAAAAATATTCATTGTTTTTTATCGAGTTCACGAAAACACGCTTAAAATTCATGCCTCTAGACTAGAATACCCCCTCAAACAGTTGCTTAGTACGACCAAATGTTTATTTAAAAAAGTTTAAGATCTCTAGTATATACAAAAAATATATTAAATGTTTAAGTTCCATATTTGAGATTCTACCCAATTTACAACATTGTCAATTTTTTCAGATAAAACTGGATTGTGTAAAAACCATTGAACCGAATTTAACAAAATTTGCCGTTTATCATAGCATGTTTCTTGCTTGGCCTAATATAAAGGACTTTGGAAAAACACCAAAGGGTCCAAAAAAATCACGCAAAAAACAACACATTTTTCGTCTTTTTTGGAATTACTATTTTGTAACAAGCATAATGCATTTTGGAACTTTTAATTAATACTTTGTTTAGTTTTTTTTTTTAATTTATTACATTCACCGGTAAATGTACATAATAACCTCTTTATCACATTAACCGTAACGTATACATTTAAAACAGATAAGGAGTCTTGGTCTAGTAATTAAAAAAAAAACAGTCTGAGTGGCCCATTTTAGGTATTCGATATAGTTGGCTCAGTATAGGAATAAAAATTCGGTGCTCTTTGAGAAGAAAAAAACATCCGGCCGTCTTCGCTTTTTATATATTTTTTTTTATCTTTGTGACAACTCACGAAGGATTTGCATATACATATATACTATATATACTAGACATATACATATACATATATACTCCTAAGTACCAGAGTACCGTGAGTGCCGGGTTTTTCAGATGTTTAACCCATCTTTTTTGCCCCAGTTCCGTCAACGCTGCCCAAGCACTGAAACATGCAAATATTGCATTTCACAGCACCTTTTAGACAACGCGGTAGTGCCACCACGGACGTTATTTTAAATAACTACTACCTAAATATGTCTCTCCGGCGGGGCTGGGATTCGAACCCGGATCGCCGGCGCGGCGAGCCGAGGCTCTGACCACTACGCTACCGGACAGACATGAAAAATATGGACCATTTGTAGACACGTGCGGAAGCGGCACATTATAAAAAGTAAAGGCGGCCTCCAGTTCAAATCAAACCTTTTTAGCTAATTTTTATGTTTCTTTTAAAAAAACACCGAATTTTCATTCTTATACTATTCCAACTTCTCTAATTGACACTCCTGCTTTACGTAAGCTCACAAGGTATATTGTCACTAAAAATAAAGAACTTTATAACAAACTCTTTAAATGTCAAACGCAAATTTAAGCAAAAACTGTTAAAATTTTAATTTGACACGTTTACAAAAAGTCTAAAAAACGGCAAAATAAGCTATACTATAGGCTTAAAAAAACATTTTGATAAGATTCTAAAAACTACGTGTATACCTTTCCTTGTCACATAGTATTTCAGTGTTTTAAACGTGGTTTCTCTGTAATGTCTTTATTTTTTAAGAAAAAACCCACAGCAGCACCTAAATATCCATCGTTAAACCTGTTCAGTTTACGAAATTTGATGTGATGTTACATCACAACATAATATTTTTTTTTTTTGGGCGAATATGAAGGTCTTCAGAACAATTCACGAAGAGTTTATGTTCAATGCCATTTTGAAATTTTTTACCAATCCCAATATTAATAATAACTTATTTGCAAAACTTTTCTTTATACAATTTTTTTTATGACCAATACTTACAAAGTTTTAAGGATTCAAGAGAATTTTTTTTGTGTTTTTTTACATTTTGTATATTTACCAAATGTTTTAAAGCTTTCTGAAAGAAAGCATATCTCAATTCTTGTTATATACATCTTTCTGAAGGATTTCCAGCAAAAACATGCCTGATACCTCGTACATCCAACCAAAAAGAGATACGTCTTGGTTTAAAATGTAAGATAGTTATTTTACTATTTTCGTTAGTTTTATTAGTAAAGGAAGCTAGTTACCCAAGTGGCAAGAAATAATCGAGTTATCAATATAATAAAGTTACTTTCATATATCTCTTTTATTTCATGTCATTTGAAACAAGGCAAACACTATTTCTCCTTTTGGTTTTGTTCAAACTGGTTGGCTTTATATAGCAACTTTTCACATTTATCAAGTAATTTTAAGGTGTATTTCTACATTTTAACGTACGAGTGCAGACTTTTGATAAATCGTTTCCTTATATCATTTGTTATTTCTACAATCTTTTTCACATAATTTGCAAGATCCGCTGTTTTTAGTCACTAACTAAAAAAAGCATTTAAAAAATATTTATTAAATAAAAACAATATGCGACTCTTTCAAAAATACAAATATTTATTTTATATTTATAAGATACCTTATGCTTTATCCCCACCGCTTAGGCCATTCTTTAAAAAATATATTGTATAAAAAAATGTAAAACCATAAACCAATAAAGATTGCATTTTTGAATCATATACTTATTTTAAGTCATATTGTGCATTTAATAACAATTTAAACTTACATTTGAGTAAACAGAAAATTTGGGCATATCAGAATTGCGGCCAAAATAGGCAAGTATAAACTTTTTCCCAGTTTATGTATGGCAGAATCGCGGCCAAAATTCTAAGAAAAAATTTAATTTGATTAAGCCATGACAGAATTGCGGCATAAACGGAAAAGTTTACTGTTGCTGCTTTTAGTAATTTATAACGTCTGAAATATAATTGGGGAAAATAAAAAGACGCTTTAACTAACCAGAAGTAACCATGACCGACCAGAACTGAGGGCTTTTGAATTTCTCTAAATTATCCATGGGCAAAAGTTATTAAATTTTTTAAAATAATTTTAAATATGGTGTTTATCACGTCTAAAATATAATTGGGGAAAATAAAAAGCCGCTTTAACTAACCAGAACTAACTATGACTGACCACAACTGAAGGCTTTTGAATTTGTCTAAATTATACGTAGAAGTTATTATCAAAATTTACCTGGCAATTTTATTACAGGATAACCCTTATTTTTGAGCCGCAATTGAGCTATAATTTTACCTACCTAATGATTCGGGTCGCAATTGTCCTAGGCCGGAAAATTTCACACTAATGCTTTTTAACCAATCAGGAGGTCAATTCTCCTGTCTTAAATGAAAAATGGCCCAAATGAGTCTCGTTTACCCGTTTTGTTTTACAATTTTATGTGTGTCTTATTCTAAAATTCGAAATATTGTTGAATGGCAAAACTTGGCAACAATGTAAATGTGGATAATTGAACGGTAAAATGCTCTTAAAAAGCTAATAGTATACATAACCTATAAAATTTCAAAAGTTTACCGGTGATTTGGTGATTTTGTGTATTTCAAAATCAAGTGTTATTAAAAAAAAAAGAATAGATGAACTGTTACAAAATAAAGACTACAATATTGTAGTGGATCCCAAAAAGATAAACTAGAGTTAATCAAAGTCGCTAAACATATCTAATGGGAAAACCTTTTCTCATCCTTGATATTCCGATATACAGTGTGTCCCAAATTGGTGGGGAATGTATGGGGATCTTGGAAAGCACGATGGATAGAAAATCGGTTAAATGGGGAAATTTTTGGACAATTATGTAAGTAAGCTAATTCCGTTTACTACATGTCTTTATCTATTATGGTCTTTGAGAAATTTAAAAAAAAACCTGAAATATGCATTTTCGAAAATCGGCCATATTTTTTTTATAAGTGAAAATTTTTTAAATCTTTAAAAACTTATTCATAGCAACTCTTTTTGTAGAATATGATCGAGTGGTCAATTTTTATTTTCTGCGTTTCGGGTTTTTATAATCATCATCAACTTTACTTTTTCATATGGGCGCCATATTTGATTTTTTTGCAGCCAAATAGTGCTTTTTATTCTGATTTCAACAATGTATAACATGTTATAGTTTAGGAGTTTATAACCTCATCTACTTCAAAAAACAAATATTTTCTCAGTTGGCCTTGATCCCGGCGAATGTCATCTAGCGTCATTGTCAAGTTAGCTCGGATACGTTATTAAAAATTTTTCAACTCTGAAAAATGGTTAATTATTTTAAGAAAAACTTGGTATTTTGCAATGTTATTTCCAAAGCAATAGAAACGTTAATGTAGCTGCGCAAACGTATTTCGACAATTTTCCTAAAAGGCAGTATCCTAAACTAACATACTTTCGAAAACTGGTTACAAATTTGTTTGAATTCGGAAGTTTTAAAAAACCACGACCTAAGAATTACGTTAAAGAAAATCGACAACGAGTTGCTGCAGTTAACCAACATTTTAAAGAAAATCCATTTATAGGGTAGTCAGGACTGTTTAAAAAAAACGTTAATATGTTGAGAGAAATGGACAACATATTGAATTTTAGGTCGTTATTTTACATCTTTATTTTAGTAGAAATTATTAGTTTAGCCACTTTTCATTGTTTTTGTTTTCACTTGTTTCAATTAACTTGTTACGTGTAGTTTTGTTGTAATACGGTATTAACGTTATAGCTATGTTCGCGAACCTATTTCTGTAAAATGTCTGTTCAGCTTATCTATTTTGCGAATTACTAGTATTTTATTGTTTACAAAAAAAAATGACGTTCGCCGGAATCTAGGCCAACTGAGAAAATATTTGTTTTTTGAAATAAATGAGGTTATAAACTCTTAAATTATAACATGTCATACATTGTTGAAATCAGAATAAAAAGCACTATTTGGCTGCGTAAAAATCCAATATGGCGTCCATATGAAAAAATAAAGTTGATGATGATTCCGAAACGTATAAAATAAAAATTGACTACTCGGTCATATTCTACAAAAAGAGTTGCTTTAAAGATTTTTACAGAGTTTAATTTTCACTTATAAAAAAATTATGGCCGATTTTCGAAAATGAATGTTTCAGGATTTTTCAAAATTTCTTCGAAACCTGAATAGATAAAACCATGTAGTAAACGGGATTAGCTTGCTAACATAATTGTTCAAAACTTTCCCCATTTAACCGATTTTCTATCGATAGTGGTTTCCAAGATCCCCATACATTCCCCACCAATTTGGGACACACTGTATACGATGAATACACCAAAAAGAAGTGGATTAATATAGCTTTAAAAAAATCATGGCGAAATATTGAAATATAATTAAATGTAATACCTTTATAGACAATAATATTACTAAATAGGGAAGATCTTTTTATGTACAGTAACATTGTAATACACTAGAGTTGCGCTAATCCAAACTAATTGGGACCGAACCCTGTTCGTATTTGCGAAAATTCAGATTGGGCGGAATTTTGTCACATTATGCCATATTATTGACTTTTTAATGCGTATTTAGTGTCGGATGTGTAAAATATTAAAAGTTAGACGCTAAATATACCTTTATTATTTACCGATAGATGGTGTACTTGGCTACTCAATTCAACTTATATTACTTTATTAATTACCTTATACATAAATAAATTATGTAAAATATTTTGTTAATAAACGTATAACGTTACTTAAAAAAAACTTGTTTTTCTTTACTTTTTCCAGTTCTTTAATTTTATACATTTTTTTGGCCTGGCCCTGTTCGGATTAGGCGAATTTTCGTATTAGCAGGGTTCAGATTAGCGAGACTCTTGTTTATATAACTCCATAAAAAAATAATTTTGATTGTTGCGGATTTTCAGTACTAGGATTTAAAAAAAAAACTTTGAACGTGGACTTTAAAAATGTAGCTTTATCCAAAAAAAAAACTTTTGGGGTTTCAATGCTCACATGACTTGTTTTAGTAATTTGTTAAAATATTTGGAATTAATGGTAAGAAAAAAAACAGGCGGAACACAAGGATTTTGGCAATTTGAGATCATCGAGTAAGCGTTTGACATGCATTCAGTGTTATCTTTGAATGTTAGAATGTCCTATTTGACAAAATAAGCATGCTTCGCGGTAATTTAAAAAGAAAACAAAAATTGTAGTTAAAATACGGTTCAGTGTTGGTCTTAACTTGGAGAAAGATATATTGCGCATAAATACTGATTTTGATGATCGGAAAACTGTGTTTTTTAATGAAATTGAGTTTCTTTTCTATTTACTTAGCCCATTTACGGAGAGAAAAGGATTTGTCAGCAGAAACCTGGGAAAAATAATATTATGGGTCAAAGGACCGTATATGAGTTGGTAAGACCAACTCGCTATTGCTCTATGATTTTATAACACAATAACAGTCCTATCACGCCGGATATATATTACACGAAACTTTTAAAAACATATCTTTTCCTATTATAACTTTGTTATCCTTTCACAAAAGGTATGAGGTTTGGTATGTAAATTCACATAAGCATTATAATTACCTGTAAACAAATTTAGAAAGTTCTCTCAAGTGATTTCTGAGATTTTCGTGTTTGAAATTTCCCATGTTACTACTGACTGATTGACGTATATAAACTCAACTAAAAAAAAACTAAATAAAGGGCTTTTTAGGTGCTGTTTAGGTGGGCAATTGATAAATTAGTTGCACTAATGATTTTAAAAATACTAAAAAAAGCAGTGGGTTTGCCAGTATTCAAAAATTTAGCAGATTCATAATCAAAGAATTTATTTTTTAATGATTTAAAAATTTAATAGAATCTTTAAATATTTTCAAAATTAATTAAAAAATTACATTTCTTTGTTAAAATTGATAAAATTTTGTTAATAACTTCTATGTAGGGATCATTTAGACCAATTCAAAAGACCTTAGTTCTGGTCGGTCATGGTTAGTTGAAGCTGCTTTTTATTTGGTAAGTTAATTTCCCGAATTGATATATTTAATTTTTAAACATTTTTAAAATTGTTTACATTTTTCCTCACCTGGGTACTTTTATTTCCCCCACATAATGCATATTCTGTTGTTTTTTTTTTCCAAAAAAATCTTCAATAAAAACGATCGTAATTTATTGTTCCCAACAAAATATGGAAATATAAATACTTCTATAACTATCATGACCAGGATTGACAGCATAAAAAAATATATATATATTTTTTGTCTAAATATAAAAATCCTTGCGAATTCGCCATGATCAAGGTTGTACCCGTGGAAATCTAAAAAAAATATATATTTTTAATTAATTTAGAGAATTTTGCAAACTCTAATAAGTTTCCAAATGCACTAAATTAAAACCTATTTTAATCATTAAAAAACAAAATCTTTGTTTATGGGTCTGCTAAATATTCGAAACCTGGCAAACCCACAGTTATTTTTCACTATTTTCTAAATTGTTAGTGCACCTAATTTATCAATTGCGCATCTAAATAGCACCTAAAAAGCCCCTAATTTTGATCCTAATTTCGTTGCATTTTTTTCAGTTGGGCTAGCCAAGTTTATATACGTGACTGATTGGCTGACTGACTCATTGACTTGACTGTGCTGTATTACAAGTAGTGTGATGTATAAATTTTCACTGCCTCTAGTAAGATTATTTGATCAATTAACTCACTTCTGTAGTGTTCCGCAAACCCTACTCTAATTTGAGTTTCCCCTAATATATTTTATCCAAATCATTTTATAATATAGTCATATGCATCCGAGGAACTATTCCAGCTTAAAATTAAGTTCACTAATATCCCATTATGGGATTCGCTATAAGTTTTTTACTTAACGGCTAATTTCATCAGTTTTAACTGGATAATTAGTTTCAGGAACGTTATACTTTCTGCACTAATTAGCTTAAGACGGTGAGCATTTTAAAGCGCTCTTTATAAGGACACTTCCTAGAAAATGGCCGCTTAGAAATTCTCTTGCAGAATAGAGAAACATTTACTTTAAATTACCATTGAAATTTTGTTTATGGATATTAGACGACAGTACTTGACTGTTTTATTAAGTCTTATTTTATAGCTTTTAGTGGATTACTTAGTAATTACTAAAAGGCAAGTTGGGATATAAGCAGATTATATCTACTAGAGCACGTGCTAGTTTCTGCGAAAGCTTATAAATATATTAAAGAAGCTTTTCTTATTCATGGAAAGTCATTTAGGTTTTACAAAGTGATGCATATTTTTTATCATTTGCTTTTATAAATAACAAATTACTTTAACTATATGTCATAGGCATCGGTCCCGCTTTACATTTGAATTAAAAAATACTCCTTCGAAACTTCGTAGGTGGATTCATTTTGGCGTAATATACAACTTTTTTATTTTCGAAAATTCCGAGAATTAGGGCGATTTTAATGTGGCGTGCATCAAATATGTTTAGGGCGTAGGTAAGGGCAAAAGACCCTTGATTTTATAGGCCATACCATAACATTTTACCATTATTTATCTAGCAACTGTGCAAAATCAACCAGTTATTTTCAAGTTACATAATATTATGAATTTGACTTGGTGATGTTGTAGCTCTCGCTAAATGCCCCAATATTTAATAGGGCAATATATTTTCCGATGTTTGCATTATAAAATTTTAATATGTTTTCTTTGGGATTATTTACCTTTCAATTTTTTAGAAAATGGGATCACTCCGGTCCAGGTCCCGGGGTATAACGTACTGAGCCTGCTTAGCCCTATTGAAGAAAAACCTCCAAAAAAACCTTAAAAATCAAGAACACTAATCTACGTTTTGGTGGCAAGTAGGCCACCGTTGTCAAAAAATAAATAAAAAAGAAATTTAAATTAAAATTTTAGAAATTTTGAATTAAAAAGTTAGGAAATTTTAAAAGGTTTTATACTATGTTTGACGTTTTGTCATAAAGGACATATTAGTTTATTTGACTGGCATATTTATAACTTTCAAAAAGACAGAAAAGGTGATGTGGTGTGCTAATTGCTTTTAAGTTTACCTGAAATTACTTTAGCTACAAGCATAGGTCACCATGTAATATTTAAATTAATAAATATTGATGCTATACATTTATCTTTATTTAATAATAATAATGCATATTTTTTATTTTACGTTTTTTGAACAAGTTTCTTTTTCTAAAATACTAAAAGCATTCCAGTTTATTATGAAGTTGTTATCAAATGCATGTTGAGAGATTTTAGATTAGTGGAATTCTGTGTTTTTAATGTATGATCCATATTCTTTTATGCGTTTGGGTAATGGTCTGGAAGTTTCACCTAAATAAAACTTATTACATTTACAAGAGATCTTAAAAACAACATTTTTTGTGTTTTCGTTTATATTGTATGATTTTGTTTTTATTACTTGAGATGTAAACGTGTTTTGTGTTTTAAAGACAGTATGAATATTAAATTTATTACATATTCGTTAAATTTTGTTTGATAATTCAGAAATATGTAGTAAAAATAGATTTTTAATAGGCCTATTTTGATTTTGTCTTAAATTTGCTTGTTTTAATTTTGGGAAGCATTTGTTTATAAAATCAATAAATAATTATTTTGAACTAAATATATCTTTTAAAAATTCTTTGTTTTAATTAAAACAAATTATTTTAATTCTATCAAAAAGACTTTTTACAACTACTCTTTTTACATTAGTGGGTGACTTGGTGATTGGACTTTAAAAAATTTAGTATCTATTTGCATGCGTAGGTTTTCTGTAAATTTTAATTTTAAAATTATTTACATCTTTTTTTAGTAGAATATCAAAAAAGAAATTTGTAAGTTTTATTTTTTTTTCGAAGGTAAAACGAAAAGTGGGTTGTTGTGTATTAATGCGTGTTAAAAAATCATTTGGACAATGTTTGTCCTGTTGATAAATAAAAAATATATATATATATATATATATATATATATATATATATATATATAATTATATAATATATATTATATATATATATATATAATATATATATATATATATATATTATATATATATATATATATATTTACCTTTCGTAAATTCTGTTGGTTGTTTACCTTTTTTAAAATCTAAGAGCAAATGAGAATACTACTTCAAACTTAAGACACTGATAATTTTATAGTTACTATTCTCCATTGTGTCTTCTTTATTGGTTTTTTATGTGTATAAATACAATGTTTGACAACCAGTTCAAGTCTATACCTAAATAGGGATGTTGCACACAGGTGAAAAAAAATATTTTTGCAAAATTTAAAAAGTATTTGGTGTATCTTAAGTTAACCTTAGGAGTTACCAATTGCAATAAATTAAACTGTTTTCATAACAGCCCGTATGAAAACATTTTTACAGACAAACTAGAGCAATCTCTAGGAGCCAAAACCTCTAGTTGGCAATCTTGAAGATCTGTGGTTTCCAAATGACTTACCGTGTCCCCAGCAGTATGGACTCAGGACTTGCAGGCCAATAAGGCATCGCCGGGCAATATTGACGAATAGGAAAACTTTTCAACAAATTTATTTAAGGTTTCTGAATATTAAATAAGTACATGCCAACCATACACAACAAAATGTTAACAAATATAAAATATAAAATGAAAAAAAAAAAAAAAAACAAATGAAAATTACCAAAAAAAACTAAAAAAATAAGGTAAATACTAAAACCACTGTAGGTAACTTTAAAATGTCTTGCTTTTCTGGCATAACCTGTCAATAAATACATCTGCAGAAATTTTTGTGATTATATCAGGACCTCAGAAATAAGACTTTTAAGTTCTCCTGTTGAAGGCAACTACGTATGTATGTATGCATTTATTAAGCAGTGTCATAATCTTAAAGCCTTAGGAGGGCTCTGCGAAGCAACCTTACAAGGTCCCACGAGGAAATTCCCGGTATCCCGGTGAGCCAGCACGCGCCTGGTTAAAAAATTAGAATAAAAATTAAATATTATAATAAAAAATAAAAGGTACTAATGGAACAATCAAAAAATGTATTAATTAAAAATTAACAGAACCTATGAATAAGACTTACTAAATTAAAAAAACAAATCCTAACTTTAGATACATTATAGGGCAAATAATTCACTACCGTAACACACCCTGTAGAACAAGACTGCATAATTTGTGTTGCATAAATCGTCGAAACATAACCACATGCTTAATTGCTCGTATGAAACTTCTCCAACTTGCAAGTAAGTTCCCTAATACGCAATTAGAGGATTCGCTTCAAGTTTTTACTTAACGGTAAATTTCATCAGTTTCAACCGGATAATGAGTTCCAGAAAAGATACACTTTCTGCACTAATTAGCCTTAGACGGCGAGCACTTTAAAACCTTCTTTATAAGGACACTTCCTGGAAAATGGCCCCTGCGAAATTTTCTTGCAGAATAGAGAGATAGTTATATAAAATTATAAAATATTTTTTTTTGTAAAAAATAGACAAATCGCACATATCGTCGCTCCAGAATAAAAGTGAGAAAACTTTTCGATATACTGATACCTAAGGTTTTTTGCGTTCTTTTTGATAATACAGGGTGGCCCACCACATTCGCCTCGGTTTTTCTACGAGAAAAAAAATTGGGAAAAAAAAATTTTTAGCGCAGTAAAAAGTTGGTCGGGGGAGTATTTTTAAAAAATTTTTTTTAAAATTTTTACAGGTAAAAAAAAAAGAAGTACATATAAAATTTTATTTTTTTTTAGGGAAACCCCCCTTTTTTTTTATATTTTTAAAAAATTATAGACCAAAGAAAGGTGATTTTTTTAAATTCCTAAAACCTAAAACTGACCGTTTCTGAGAAATTTAAGAAATAAAAAAATTAGACCATATTTTAAAATTTTTTTAAAACCCCCGTAACGTATAAGAAGCTGCTTGTAATTAAATTTATTGCTTAGCTTAAGGGTTTAAGTTAACTACTACAAAAAAAATTTTTCCTCAATATTATACAGATTGGTAAAAAAAAATTCCTCAAACTTTGGACATACATTTTATTAAAAAAACTTTTTTTGAAAAAAGGGAACCCCCCTATTTTTTGGGCCTTTTTTTACGCAAAACTAGATTCCCTTTAAAACTATATTGGGGGTTTTATACCTATATCTTCTGCTTTTTATGCAAAAAAACGTTTTTATATTTGACTTATAGTTCTAGTGACTAAATTTCTTTATCTTAAAAATGGAACACTCTGTAATGTATAAGATGACGCCTTGGGCATTGACACTCACCGATTACCAAAATCATTTCATCTTCCTTATTTTAAAAAATTTTAAAATTTTAAAATTTTTCAAAACGATTAATTTTAAACTACTCTAGCTTAATCAATGATAATCGTTTGATTAAAAAATGGCACTGTCAAATATTTTTGTTTGAAAAAAATTTTTAAGTCATCTAGGTCAAAGCCTACTTTTTGAAAAAAAAATAAATATAATCGTAACTTTGGTGATAGTCATATTGAAATGTATGTTTTTATTGACCCCATTTATTTTTTGGGATTTAATTTAAAGTCCAATACATTTGCTAAAAAAGGGCATTTTAACATATTTCGTTCCAATAATAATTAAAAAGGGGTACCTTTTACTATATTTTGATTCTTATTTTAAAGAATGCTTTAATATTTTAGAAATAAAAAAATTGAGTTTTTTTTTTCCCCCTTAAAATTTTCTTCAGATACTTTTTTTTTAAAAATTAAAAAAATTTTGCTTTTTCGGATCTTTTGTGGCCCTTAATAAAAAAATTTTTTTTTTTAAATTTCAGTACAGGGTGTTCCATTTTTTTTAAATAAAGAAATTATTCATAATATAAATATAAAAACGTCTTTTGCATAAAAAGTAAAAAGAAGGATAGGGGAAAACCCAATATAGTTTTAAAAAGGGGAACTAGTTTTGCGTTAAAATAGGCCACTAAATAAAGGGGGGTTTTATTTAACTTTTTGGGAAATTATTTAATAAAATGTATGTCCAAACTTTTTTGGCAATTTTTTTTTCCACTCTGTATAATATTGAGGTAAAAAATTTTTTAATAGTTTACTTAAACCCTTAAGCTAAGCAGTAAATTTAATTACGAACAATCCCAAAAAGACAGGGTGTAAAAATTTTTTTTAAAAATGTTTATTTTTTAATTTTTTAAAACTAGAAACCCCTTTTTTTTTAAGGGGTAGGGGAAAATATAATAAAAATTTTTTTAAAATGCTACAGACCCCAAAGGGGTGTTTTTAAAAATTTTTTCCCCAATCCTTTTTTTTTCTCGTTGAAAAAAGAAGCAATGTGGTGGGCCACCATGTATACTTAGAAAAGACGGGGAAAGCTATTCGTTACAACCAAAAAGTTTGTCTTGGGGTTTCCGCGAAAAATAGTAAGAAGGCTACGAAAAATCCATCTCGACGCGGAATGCAATGGATTTTTTCTGCCAATAAAAATTGCAATTGTTATTAACAAAAACCGAAATAAAAAAAATAATTTCGATATTTGATAATAACTAAAAAACTATAAGAGGTAGCGGAAATTGCAAAAACACATACTTAAAGGAGATGAAATTACCGATAAAAAAGTCCGAACTCCCGGAGTACGTCACACTAAATTATTTTTTAGGGTATTTAATATTAATTTAAAAAATTAAAAAAAAAATTGTATATTCAGAACTCTTTAAAGAACTAATGCCCGTTAAAAATTTAACTTAAAGTTAGTTTTTCAATAAGTTAGACAATTGTCAATTAACAAAATTGTTTTTCTACATTAAAAAAAAAGCTTAAATAATTGTCGTATAAATTTTTCGCGTTATAAATTTTTTTCATTAAAGAAAAACCCCCTAAAAATTTAAAAATTTATTGTCAAAGTTATAAATTTATTATAAACAAAGCCCTTTAAATTTTTTAAACCTTTTTTGGGGGATCCCCCTTTAAAAAATACTTTTTCCCGGGGGGAATCCATTTGGACAATTATGTTAGTAAGCTAATCCCGTTTACCACATGATTTTATCTATTCAGGTTTTTTTTAAATTAAAAAAAAAAAAAACCTTTAAAAAAAGCATTTTTAAAATCGGCCATATTTTTTTAATAAGTGAAAATTTTTTTTTTAAAATTTTAAAAACTTTTTAAAGAACTTTTTTTTGTAGAATATGACCAAGAGTAAATTTTATTTTCTACGTTTGGGTTTTTTAGAATCATCACAACTTTATTTTTCATGGGGGATATTAAAAATTTTTTGCCCAAATAGTGTTTTTATTCGTTTCAACAATAAATAAAAAAATAAAATTTAAGAGTTTTAACCTCATTTATTTAAAAACAAATATTTTCTCAGTTGGCCTTGATTTGGGAAGTTTTTTTTTTAAAAATTAAATATTGGTAATTTGCAAAAAAAAAAGCTGAACAGATATTTTACAGAAACGGGTTTCGCAACATAATATAATTTTACCGTGTTACAACAAAATGAAAGGGGGCCCCCAATGAAAAAAAAGGGTGAATATCACCAAATTTTTTTTCGTGGGCGCCATAGTGCTTTTTATTCTTATTTCAACAATGATAGGTTTGAAGTTTTAACTTCACCCCCTTTAAAAAAAAATTTTTAGTTCCCCTTTTTCCCCGGGAATGTCATCAGCGTCATTTTAAGTTAGGTCGGGGAAAAAAATTTTTTCAACTTTGTAAAATTTAATTATTTAAAAAAAAATTTTTTTTTTTCCACGTTATTTCCGCAATAGAAGTGTTAAAAGTAAAAATATTTGACAATTTTCCTGAAAGGAGCATCCTAAACAAAACTTTAAAACAGGTTACAAATTTGCAAAAATTGGAATTTTAAAATACTAGATAAGAAGACGTTGAAGAAAATCGAAAAGATGCTGAGAACCCAAATTTTAAAGAAAATCCAACATCTTCAGCTAGGATGTTGATAAAAATTCCACATACATTCAGAGGAATTAGGACTATTTAAATTTAGGCGTTATTTTACTCTTTATTTAGTAAAAATTTTTTTCCCCTTTTATTGTTTTTTTTTACTTTTTTCAATTAACTTGTTACGAGCAGTTTTGTTGTAACACGGTATTAACGTTATAGCTATGTTCGCAAACCCATTTCTGTAAAATATCTGTTCAGCTAATCTATTTTGCAATTTTTATATTTTATTGTTACAAAAAATTACGTTCGCCGGAATAAGGCCAACCTAGAAACATTTGTTTTTTAAATAAATGAGGTTATAAACTTTAAAATATAACATGTTATAAATTGAAAATTAGAATAAAAGCACTATTTGGTGCGTAAAAACCAATATGGCGTCCATATAAAAAAAAAAAGTGATGATGATTCTAAAACCCCGAAACGTAGAAAAAAAAAAATTACTACTCGGTCATATTTACAAAAAAATTCTTTGAAGAAGTTTTTACAGATTTAAAAATTTTCACTTATAAAAAAAATGGCCCATTTTGAAAATGCATGTTTAGGTTTTTTTAAAAATTTCAAAAACCTGAATAGATAAACCATGTAGTAAACGGGTTAGCTTACTAAATAATTGTCCAAAACTTTCCCCATTTACCAATTTTTTCACTGGTTTCCAAGACCCCCCCACATTCCCCACCAAGGGGCACACTGTATAGAAAATTTGGGGAAATTTAACGACAATTATTTTAAAAAATGTTATTTAATTGAATAAGCAAAATTTTTTATTAATTGAAAAGTCAATTTTGAAAAAATTTTAAGTTAACTTTAAAAGGAAAATTTTTTAAATCCTTTTTTTTAAAAAAAAAACCAAAAAAAAATTTTTTCTACGCGTTTTAGCCACGAACAAAAATTCGCCGAGGCTCTTTTTCGTTAAATGAAAAATAAAAAAGGTTCGGATTTTTTTCGGAATTTCATCCCTTTAAGATTTTTGAATTTTTTGATCTCTTATGGTTTTTTAGAATTATGGAAAGGTTTTTTTTTTTTTTTCGTTTTAAAAAAAAAAGGCGAAAAAAAGGTATAAAAAATTTTAACTTTTTTGTTTTGAATGAGCGAAAAAAAAAACCCAATTTTTTTTTTTTATTCCCCCAAATTTAAAAAAAAATAAAAATTTTTTTTACGGGGTTTCAAATAAAAAGGGTGAAAAAAAAATTTTTTTCTTTTTTCGAAAAAAAAAATTTTTTTTTTAAAAATTAAAAAATTTTTAAATTTTTTTTCAAAATTTTAAAAAAATTTTTTTTAAAAATTAAAAATTTTTTTAAAAAAATTTTCCCTTTTTTTTTTTCCCCCTTTTTTTTTTTTTTTTTTTGATTTTTTCAATCACAGATTTACAAAAAGTCTAACTTTTACAAAAAAAAATCAAACTTTTTTTTCATATGACGTAATAGTTTGGGCCAACTTTCGCACCCAAATGTAAAAAAAATTTTTTGGCAAAACTTTATAGTGAAATATTTTTAAAAACGAAAAAAAATTTGCAGAAAAAGTATACTTTTTTTTTAATTTAAAATTAAAAAAAATTAATTGGGGTTTTTTTTTCGCCTCTACTTACCAATCACCTTGTACAGAGGCTATACATATATCCCTTTAACTAAAACTCCTAAAAACCACGTAAAAAAAAAACCCCCAAGTATCAGCAAAAAATTTAAAAAATTTTTTCCAAAAAAAAATTTAAAAAAATCCTTGATGTTTTTAATTTTTTTATCCATACTTTAAAAAATTTAAATTAGGTACAAAAGGTGAAATTTTAAAATTGTTTTTCCGTTTGTGAAGAGAAGAATGTATCTACATACATGTACCAATACCAGCAACAAACTCATTTTATATAATCGAAACAGTCATCTTTAAAAAAAATTTATCGATATTACGCAAAATTATTTGTAATAGTTTAAACAGTTTAAGATCTTAAGTTCTTTAGAATAAAATTTATTTTTTTATCTTTGTCCTTTTTATTTACTTTGCTATCTTTGCTATTTTTTTTGGTTTGTTATGTTCTTATGTTTAAAATAAATTAAAACTGTTTCTTAGCATATTTTTAATTTTCTTTTTCTGGCGTATTTAGAGCTGTGACTTATTGCGGAATATCGAGACCCGAGAAATATCAAAATAATTTCCGCTTTGTTGTCATTGTTTTTTTTTTTTGGTTTGTAATAATCTCACGTTTAAAATAAATTAGAATTTTTCTTAGCATATTTTTTTTTTTCTATTTTCTGTCCTATTTAGGGCTGTGAGTTATTGTAAAATTTACATTTTTTCGAGATCGAGAAATCTCGAAAAATTTCTCGATCTCGAAAGTGTTTTTCTCGATCTCGTCTCGAAAAAAAAAAAAAGTCTCGTTCGATCTTGTCTCGAAATCGAGACGAGACGAGACGAGAAATCTCGAATTTCGAGAGTCTCGTGAAATCCTAGAAAAAATCCTCAAAACGCCTCTCTCAAATTTGCATTCCGCGTCGAATGAGCTATCGCTCATTTTTCGAAGTCTTCTAACTATTTTTCGCGGGAAACACACTTATTGACTAGACTATTGGCTTAAGTCATGTCATAATAACACAGAGATAACATTAGTTGTCTTTAAAATGGACCTGAAAAATTTTTATCCTCCCGAGAATTCTGCAAAGATATTTTGAAATGCTTTCGTATTACACCAAAACTTAAGGAAATTATTTTAAGTTGTCTTCACTTTTAAGTTGCTCGGCTATCATATACTGTAAAGAACGTTGATAAAAGTGTTTGAAGCAAAAATGTATTTATAGGATTTAAAATACACAGGTTCACAAAAAAATCGATATAAGCTTTTTTATTGAACACGAATATAAAGTCAAAATATGGGGTAAAACCAAGGAAGTTTAAAGGTGTATGGAAGCCCAATGCTACGGCCCTTTTTGATCAAAAAATGTCCAGCCCAGTAAAAATAACTGTCGGGAGGGCCCCGCCGATTCTGCGCAAAACAAAATTCCACAAAAAATATTTTAGGCCCTCACACTGATAAATCAGTGTGAAGTTACCAACACATTATAATTTTATGAGGCCGGAGTACCGTTTTTGGTTGATAAAAACCTTTTTTTTTTTAGTGATTAGTGTTTATTAAATTGTGACTATAATTTTGTTTTTTTTTTTTGTTACTTATAATATCGTAACAAAAAGACTAGAGGTTGTATGGTTTTGTCTTTCAAATCCAAGGGTAACAACCCGTCTTTTTTAACTTTAGGTAAGTATTTTTTTATTTAAATTAGGTTCTTTTTATAAGACGTAACGTTAGGTAACCGAATAAATAATAATATATCAATTATGAATAATAGAAAATAAAAATTTCATAGGAAATATTAGTGAGAAAAGTAAGGCAATCTTAACTATTTTTTTTAGATGATTTCCCAATGTTTGTGTATTTCTGTGGTTTATTAAAAAAATAAGGTTTACATTTAGGTACTTTTATTTCATTTAATAATTTTAGAACACTCTTTTAAAGGATCAAAATTATTGATTACTGGGCAGACCAGGCAAATTTTAATATATACAGGTTCCTCTAATTGAATGAAAGGAAGTACAATTTTGGTACGGTTTTGGGGCCTGATTAAAATCTAAAAAAAAAAATTCGGCATTGTTTCGTTTTCGAGAATTCATAAAAAAAAATCAAATCCATTTAATTATTCCCCCTTTTTTTTCACAAATTTTTTTATTTTTACACTAAATTGGCACACAATATTTACAAACACCTTTTTAAAAAATTTTTTTGGTTTATTTTCACCTTTTTTACACTTTTATTTTTTAAGCAAATATGACTGCCGCCTTTGAACTTAAAAAATTCGCAATTTAATGGAAAAAAGATGTAAAATAAATAAAAATTTAAGGTTTTAAAAGGTGTTTATAAAATATCGTGTGCCACTTTAGGGGTAAAAAAAACAAGGGTATAAAAAAAGGGAGAAATATGAAAATGAGGTTAGTTTAATTTTCAACTTTTTGATGAAGATCTCGGAAACAAAACGTTGCCGAAAAGGTATTTTTTCAGATCAGGCCCCAAAAACCCCTGTATACCAAATTTGATCAAAATCGGAGAAGGGGGGCAACTTTCGAGACAATACCATTTGTTTAAAAATAAATTAGATTTTTGGTTTCTTAATCTTGCATTATCAACTTTTTTAAACTCGACATACTGTACACACATAATATTTAACGGATACTATTACAATGGATACTCAGGTACCAAAGGTTACTAAACATTTTTAACCACTGTTATTCTGTCTCATGAATGTTTGTTATTATTGAAAAGTATATGCCTAAAAAGCAGTTATAAAAATTTTCACTTTTTTAAAGTACAACCAGAATCTTAGGATTAGATTAAACTCATTTACACTATCTTGCCTTCTTTTATCACAAAATTGGTAATAAGTACATAATACTATATACAATGTTTGAAATTTATTTAAAAAATCGTGTTTTTATTTATTTACAAAGATTTTGGTAAAAATACAAAACTGCAAAAATATCGACCATTTAAATAGAAGGGGGGTAAAGGGCGCCATTTTTCTTTCCATATTATATCAGATTATAAATGGACCTAATATTCACAATAATTTTAAATATTCTATAGTAGTGTCCTTAATAACCAACAATTTTGTGCAAAAATAAAAAAAACAGTGAATGTTGGAATTTGACATTTGATGATGTCAATTTTATAAATAGTAACAAGAATTATGGAAATCCGGGCCCCGACCTACTATTCATTGCGCAAATTCCCCGGGGCCAACCCCCCTACTTCCGCTGCCTGCACGCCTGGACAATTTTGTTCTGTATTGGGCTTCCATACCCTTTAAACTTCCCTTGGGAAAAGACAATTGTAGTTATCACTATAGACGCCCAGTCTCTTTGTATAAATACTTTTTGCCGACAATCGAATTTTATTAGAATATTTAATTTTTACCTGCTGAGGTACCTCTCAGCGTTGCCGTTTTGACTCCTTACTATGTCATAGTCTATTTAAAGCGTAGGCTCCCTCCGCACATATTTATGTTGCAAAAACAACAAACTGCTTTTTGCACAGATATTTGTCGAGTAAACGAAGTAATGCACGATGAATTTTTTGTGCTGTAAGATGGATTTAAATTCAGTTTTTGGTATTTGATTCGTATGAACCTCTAAAAACTTTGTGAACAAATTTTATTAACGGAAAATGAAAACTGCCATTGTGCATAAGAAAAATAAATTTTTGAAATGCATTTTATAGTTTGTAATTAGAAAAAATATATAATTGTAAACTTAAAAATGCATTTTTTAATCCGCAAATCCAGTTTTTCATTTTCCATTAATTAAATTTGTTTATTAAGTTTGTAGCGTTCATACGAATCAAATGCAAAAACCGCATAGAAATCCAATCTGCAAAAAATCCCTCGTAAGGCCTATTTAAGAGACTGGTACGCTGGCCAGTATGCCATCACTGTTAGTGAATAAATAAATTATTATTGTTGATATAAAATAACATTAGAGTTTTTGTTGAATTGAACTTTTTATGTAAGGAAAAAGGTAATAATTGTGCAATTGGGCATCATTTAATATGAAATGTAAATACAGAGTGTTTCAAAAGTCCTAAATGGAACTAAAATTTTCTATAAGTTGGCTAGTGAGCCCAAGGGGTTAAGGAAAAGCTGCTAAAAATATTTAAAAATTATTAACATTAATATAAATCAAATTACAGGTCCTATAATTTTTTCAAAAAAGAGCAGACTTTTGAGCAATCTTATACAGTTATAAAAAAATTAATCGTCACATCAGCTCTTTTATATTTATTGTACTTTTATTATAAAACTTTATTTACGTAGTATAAGGGTTGCTGGGTCTAAATTGTATAGTTTTTAAATATTACTCAAATACCTATTTATTAAGAACAATATAAAAAACAATTATTTATTCTAAAATTTTGGTAATTGTTTAAAATTACGACCCGACCCCACTTTTTTGGGATGTAAAATCAACATAAATATATTTTTTTAATTTAACAAATATTTTTATTTTCTAAGTTTATCAAAAATAAAGTAATAAAACGAATCAAAAATGTTAATTTTTTGATTAAAAGGATTTTAGATTTTTTTTGTTAAATCTTAAAATTGATATTTAAAAAAAATGAAATATTTGTCTTTACACGTGGAATATGAAACAAATTACTAGAAATTGCGAAACTTAAATGAATGCATTTTTATTTTTAAAATAAATTAAAAATTTCTATAAAATTTAAAAGATTTTTTTTTTGTAAATCTTGAGAAAGGGAGCAGATACAAATTCAATTTAAACTGGATTTGGCAGCACTACAAACATGAAGTATTCGAATCCCGCGCCCATTACCTTTCACATTTTTATTAATTTTACCCATGCTTCAGAGGTACCGTGCATAGTTAAATATACCGATTATTTAAGCAGGAATATAAAATATAATTGAATAAGAAGAAAATTACTATCTAATTAAAATTAACGCGCGACCTAAATTTTTTCCCATATTTTCCAGTGTAAGTGGCTTCCAATCCCCCCGGAACTTAATTTTTTAAAATTTATTTCAGTCCTAAAAATAAATATAGGACCTTGTTTGTAATCATAAGAGTAGCCGCAACAATTGCCTGTTTTTTTTACAATTTACAAAGAGGTGAGAAAAAACATGCAAATATAAATTTTATACTAAATTACTCGTCGCAAAAAATTAAGATGAGCATTACTTTTCGTTTTTTGCAAATTTTAAAAAAACACCCCCACTTAGGGGTTAAAAAATCGCCAAATCTGAAGACTTGCGAAAATTGTAGTTGTATTAAAAGTTCTTCTTCTCACTGCGATTTTTGTTGCCAATGGACCTTGGAAAATGAAATAATACATCTCCATTTCTTAGAAGGTTGTAAACCAACCCCATGGACTATGTGTGGGTGCAATCATCCCCTAAAATATATAAAATCGTATACAACTTCAAAAATTGCAAAACATCGGATTTTTAGGACATGTCTAATAAGAAATAAATGTTTATGATAACTATCTACCATATTCTAAGGGTGGAACTACCCTTATCAATAGGAAAAATTAAATAAAATACTAGCTTTTTCAAGAAAAGTCTTGGTTGGTATTTTTTGATCCAAGTATATAAACCAGGTGTAACTAGATTTTTCTAGTTTACTTTTAACCAAAACCACCCCTGCAAGGGGGTATATTTATCCCCTAAAATGTAGAAAATCATATACAACTTAAAATTGTGAAAAAAAATATTAAGATGTTTTGGGATATCTCAAATATGATGGACAGTTTAGAGCGAGTTTTGATAATAAACCACTCTTAAAATTCAGGGTAAAGAAACCCACATTAACAGAAAAATTGAATAAAATGTTAGCTTATGCAAAAAGCGTTTTGGCCTCATATTTTCCATCCCAGATGTATAAAATAGGCCTTCTTAGGTTTTCGAGTTCATTTCTAATTAAAGCTACCTTGCAAGGGGGTTAATTCATCCCCTTAAATGTATAAAATCATATAAAACTTTTAAAATAATAAAACATATATTTGGATGTTTTGGAATGTCTCAAATATACCATGAACATTCTTAACTTTAGGGGATGAATTTACCCCCTTGCAGGGGTGGTTTTTATACTTGAATCAAAAAAATACGAAGATAAGACTTTTTTTGGAAAAGCTAGGATTTCATTCATTTTTTCTTACTGATAAGGGTAGTTTTACCCTTAGAAAATGGTGGTTGACTATCATATACATTCATTTTTTGATTAGATATCTAAAAAATCTGATTTTTTTTGCAATTTTTAAAGTTGTACATGATTTTAAATATTTTAGGGGATGATTGTACCCCCACATAGTTCATGGGGGTTGATTTACAACCTTCGCAGGGATGGAAATGTATTATTTTATTTTTTCAAGGTCCATTTAAAACAAAAATTTTTTTAATACCACTGCTATTTTTGCATTTTTTTAGATTTGGCATCTTTCCAACCCCTAAATAGAAGTGATTTTTAAAAATTTGCAAAAAACGAAAAGCAATGCTCTTCCTAAATGAATAAATGTGAAAAAACAGGCTTTTTTAAGCGATTTTTGCGGTCACTCTTTTAAATATCAAATATTTGAATTAATAACTATCAAAAGGTTACTCTAAACACCGAATAAATTTAAAGTGTCGATCATATAATTATAAGGTACTTATTAGTCTAAATAATTTTAATATACATAAATAAATACTTACCACAGTTTATAATCAATTGCTTACATAGTGTACTATTCTTGTAGGGAAAACGAAAAAGCCTAACTTTATCTGCTCTTCGACTCACTCGGCAGTCATAATATTGACATAGATTTCCCGACATTTTGACAAGAATACAAATTTTAATTACCAAAGGGAAAACACAAAAAATCACAACGCACAAATGGCAATACGATATGCAATGAATTAAACAAAAACGTTTTTTTTTTCATTTAACTCCAAAAAACTAGCCGTTTTTTACTTCTTTAATGGCCACACTTTAATTAATAATTCTCACTTTATTTGCAAATAGCAAAAAACTAAAAACTACATGCGTTTATTTGGATTTTATTTATAAAAAAAATTAAATAAATTTAGGTGAGCCTATACAAACATTTCTTGTTATGTAAGGATGTCTTACAATAAAAAAAATAGAATTTGTAAAAATTTCAAATCATGTTTATCAACGTATATTCTTATACTAGGTATAAATATATTTTAGGAAATAATTTTCCACAGTACATGTTTAAATAATTAAAATTTTATTATTACCTCAATAAAGAAAAAAAAAAAAAATAAAATTAAGATTATTAAAACGAATATAAATTCGAAGCCTATTTTCGACAGAAATAATTCCTACTTTCTGTTACTTCTTTTATTGGTTTGGCAACAGTGTTCGTTTATACAACAGCGTGTGCACGTATATTCTCTCGATGGACGCTCGCTCAAGGATTCTCAGCAAGCGAGCGTCCAAACCTATAACCAAAAATTTTACATTGTTCTGTGTGTCTATAGTGATAACTACAATTGTCTTTGATATAGTCAAAGTCAAACATTCCGTGGTGGCAGGTTTCTGCCAATAAATGTACCGTATTGTTTTTTTGAGTTTTTCTTAATTTTTTGCTGCTTGACTCCCAATTTCGTGTTCAGCGGAAAAAATACGCCAAAATCCTAGTCTGACACCGAGCACAGGCCACTTTTTTTTTGTGGACATGTGTTATTATTGGAAAGTAGGTTGGTATTCGACAGAAAGACCAGCTTTTGTAGATCTTCACCGCTTTTTATTATGACCATTAAAATCGCAAACAAAGTTTTTTAACGGATTGAAATTGAAAAATGATATAATCAATTTCTATTAAAATAAGCCAAATAATGTAATAGAGGAATTGTCAGAAGGCAAGCAACAAATACAGCAAATAAATTTGATTCAGTCGTCTAACAAGGACTGAACAAAGGAATATTTGTGGCTATTCTTCTGTTTATACAAAAATAAGAAAATGCCATATTGTAATTTGTTTTTGTCCGTAGAATCTGTAAGATTGCTTATAAAAATGATTTAAATTAAAACAAAAGAGATATAACACAAAATTATTTTTATGTGGTATCTCGATTTTCAAGACGTTTCAATAGAAAGGATTTTCACGTCATTTTTAGTAACAATGAAAGTTTTTTATGTAGAAAGTTGCGACTTAAACTAGACAATAGAAAAAATTCCCATAAACACCTGAAATGTCAAAACACAGAAAATCACTTTTTTTCAAACGGCATCTAAAAAAATTAGACAGAAGGAAGAAAAAAATAAAAAAAAGACTCACGAACCCATGACTCGAAATAGCATTAGTGATTAGCGAGACCGGTCTTGGTCTTGCGGTCTTGGTCTTGGTCTTGCAGCAAGCAAAGACCGAGACCAAGACCAAGACCGCCTTCTCGCTTGCAAGACCAAGACCAAGACCAAAGACCAAAAAAGGGGGGTGCAAGACTACGCAAGACCAAGACCGACCTGCAAGACTCTTGCACTTTTGTCACTTTTTTTAAATTATAATATTCAATTTTGATATTCAATATACAGAGGTATTTCATACAGACATGACAAAAAAATGTGTCGAGAATTGCCTAAAAAGGCGATTATTTTATGAGTAACAGGTTTTTTTAATAAAATAATAATTAAATCGATCACTTCGTTTTTTAATAAAATTATCTAAAAACGATAACTAGTAGATTCAGTAACATGTTTCGAAAATAATAAGATTGTGACTCAATGGTCCGACAAAGCTCGATATCTCCAAAACTGTTTACGACAAGAAAAACAAAAGTACAAAAGTTATAGAAGCTGAAAAATTATTTAACCTATTTAAAGTTTTTTTTTAAATTAGGTATCTAGTGATCCCACTTCCTGGATCAAAAATTTCCAAAACCCAGAAAACATTATTTTTTGCCACACTGTAAGAAGGGCATCATTAGATTCTCCTTTAAACTAAGAATAAATGTAAAAGTGATGGTTTAATAAAATATATTTGTCATTTTATATAGGAATACTTTTTATATAAATGGATTTTAAATTTCACTTCCGGTTTAGAGGGAAAAATTAAACAATGCCAAAAGTATAATGATGAAGTCATTTTTATCAAAACCGAAAATGATATATAAAAAAATCTATGTGACATTGTCCTATATGACAGTTCAAGAATTCCAGCATAATATACAGGGAAGGGATTTTTTAAATGAATTTTTTGCTATAATTTTTCTATTTTTTAAAGCTAAAAATAAGGAACTTTTCTTGAGTGGGAGTGGATTTTTTGGAAAAAATTTTGAAAAAAGAAAATAATTTTTTCATTTTACCCCTTTTTCTATAGTTTTTTTTATATTCAGTTTTTACCATTATGAACGGTTTCGGATATATCGATCTTTGTCGCACTATCAAACCACCTTGTATATGCAAATTTTATAAAGTATTTGTAGAAACTTTTAGGCAAAAGTTTGACCAAGAACATAAAAAGTTTATTTGAACTGAAAAGCTTCCAAATACCTTTTTTTTTTGAATTAGAAACCAATTTTTACATATCAGAATCATTTTCATGAAATTTCACATCTGGTTAAAAATTAAAAATTTTTTTCTGCCCTCAGAGTACTCAGTATTGTAATTTTATATGCTTCTTAAAGAAAATTTAAATATTTCCATCACAAAATGAAGCGCTATAAATAAATAAACCCCTACATTTAAAATATTTTTTTTAATCAAATAATTTAAATGTAAATGTAAGTTAAAATTGGTATTTTTAAAATTTTAAAACAAAAAATATAGTCTCCATCTTTATTTATTTGTAAGTATTAAAAATATTTATTTCATTCAAGATTACTTACTTTAAATTATTACTACCAAAAAAGCAAGACCAGAAAAACTCTTTCAGCAAGACCCAAGACCAAGACCGGGTGGTGGGCCCAAAACCAAGACCAAGACCTTCTTTGGGCTTGCAAGACCAAGACCAAGACCAGACTTGGGCCCAAAAACCAAGACCAAGACTAGCCCGGTCTTGGTCTTGGTCTTGCTTTGCTCATCACTAAATAGCATAATACTTTACAGTTTTCAAATGGGCTAGTGAGTCGACGAAAAAAGCCTTATAATTTATTTTTAAAAGTACATATATGTTACAGGAATAGTAGATTGTTAGGGAGAGTTAACTCTGCATGGAAGAGTAAACTTTTACTAAAGGTACCATTAAAAGTTAATTGAGAATAAGCAGATCAACTTTACCTAGGAAGAGTTAACTATACCTGCTGTGGTTTAGTAAAATTTAATTTCTAGATGTTGCTACCATACTTAAAATTATAAAAATTTTAATAAAACTTATACGTATGGATAATTGGGACAAATTCAAAAGTCTTTAGTTCTGGTCGGTCATGGTTAGTTTTGGTTAGTTAAAGCGGCTTTTTATTTTCCCCAATAATATTTTAGACGTGATAAATTACTTATTGTAGGAACTGAACTAAACTAAACCGAAATTATATGCTCCTTAAATATTTCTTAACAATAATTTTTATTATAAAGGTTTTGCGTTTTATTTGTTTTTTTATTAGGTAGTAGACCGTTTTTTCTTGCAAAAAGTCAGCTTTCACTAATTCAAGACAGTAAAAGTATACTTTCCCTATGTATCGTCAACTCACTTTTCGCTTTTAATCAACTTTTACTATAAAGACCAGTAAGAGTCGACTTTACCTAGGCCAAGTCAACTCTTACTGGACAATCTACTTTTCCTGTAACATATATACCTAAAATATTTGCAATAGAAATCGAAAACTTTAAACTTAGACTAAATGTATTTACTCATAATTTTATTTCGTTACATGTTAGTTAAGAATTGGTAAAATAAAATATCCAATTTCTTTACTTGCTAACTTAAAAACTATATTTTATAGCTCACTTTTTATTGCTTCCATACAAGTAATACACCAAGTTTTGATTAATATTTAGTGTGACAAACTTTTACACTAATTAAACGATAAAGTTGGAAAATGCTATAAAATGTTACAACGGCGATAAAACTGAAATTTTAATAATAAAATTAGGTACAGACATTTTTTTTTTGAAAAATTAGAAGTAGTAATTAAAGATCCTATAATTTCCTATTTTAATGATGTAATTCTGAGCTTTTATGTATAAAAACTTAATAAAGTTTCAAATATGTATTCTTAGTCTCGTTCATTACAATTCCGTTTATCGCCCTTCTCTTAGAGCTAATTAGAATTTCTAGTCCTTTTTTTTAAATTTTTTTACTCTGCTAATCGAAATAATTACTTTTGTTTTTTTAGAGAGGCCCCGAACTTCCCGCTTTCTTCGTTCCTTCATCCCTAGAGTGTCAAGACTATGGAACCTGCTGCCCGCAGAAGTTTTTCCTTCTCTTCCCAATCTCCAAAAATTTAAGTCCCGTGTGAACAAACTCCCTCTCACCACACTGAAGACACCCACGGTACGTTAGTACTTAGGGATCAGCCTTCGTGGACTGTCCCAAGATAAAAAAAAAATCTTGATGGAAATACTAAATATCTTATATTTTTAACATTTTTTATGCCTATTCAACAATTTTGAAACTCACCGGCCGATCATTCGAATTATTATTTCTCTTTATTTCAAATATTTTTGAGTCACTATTTTAAAGAAACGCGCAATATTATCCCTACTAACGCAATAATTGTAAAATTTTTCTTAATAGTATGTTTCATCGTGACATTTCATAGCTCTCTAAGACAAATATCCCAAAATAATTTAATTCTTACAGAAACTTGCTTTTATTTTCGAAACCTAACTATTTTATTTTGAAACCTACTATTTGCAAGAGATTTTAATTGCTTTTTATATTATATCAAAATTTACATGGTGTTCCATTTAAAAAAATGCGTTTTTCTTTATTTTTGTATCTCGCGGTAAAATCACTAATTTGACGCTTCTTATATAATGTGAAAAAAAATTCTTACTAAAAAGTATTTTACCGAATCTTTCCAAAGTACCTTTAAAAATTAAACTTTGTACGAATATTAGTGACGTAGTAATAAAAATTTCATTTTAAAGAAAAAATAAAAGTCGAAAACGACTGGAAATAGGCATAAGAAGGCATTGCACAAAAAAAATCAGGAAGCAATAGCGGAGCAAAAAATACTATAATATACAAGGTGTCTCATTTAAAATATCAAACTTTATACTGCTTTTTGGAATAAGCGGAAACGCTGCGTTGTTAAAAATATTTTAGATTGATAAACCAGAGCCCATTACCCATGTTACCAAATTTTTTAGAAACTTTTTATGACCCGTTTTCTATCAACGTCTAAGGTATCATCGACCATCAATCACCTGTCTTAGTGTTAAATATAATTTCAGTATTCGCTTTCGGCGCTTGAGTGCGAAACTTTGGCTTGGACAAATTTGCGCTTTTTTTGGTTGAAGCGCAATGTGTGGCCGAATGTCAATTTTGGCCAAATGTGGCCTAAGTCTAACCCTCGGTTTGACTTTAATGTTTACCCTACAATAGCTAGTTAAATTACTAGTTCCAAGAAAATATATGTTTAGTGAAACATATGTCACGTTGTGAATAGAAGTAGGATTTTTAAAATAAAAAGTGTTTTAGTTTTGCAAAAAATTATATGAATTGGTTTAAGGAACACGCAATTAAAACTGTATTAAAGAAACCAAAAGTGTGCCTAAGATATGTTGACGATACTTGATAAGCAAGACCTTAAATTTTTTTTAAAAAAACCGAATTCCCAATGTACAAATTTTTTAAAAACTTTTTTCCCTTTCTCACGTTTTAATCAAAAAAAATCAATATGTCAAGGTTTTAAAAAATTTACCCCCTGGACAAATTTCACCCAAAATTTTTTTTAAAAACGAAACAAGGGCAAGTACAATAACCCCCAGGCTTTATGTAAATAAGGAATTCTGCAAAAAAATTAAACATACTAGTGATTTTTAAAAAAAAAGCAGTAAAAAAAAGGGAACAATTAAAAAATATCAAAATAAGCAAAAACGGGGAAGATACCCACATGACCAAATATTTATGACAATTCCATATAGCAAAGAAACTTCGAAAAATATTCGCAGGATCGCAAAAAGTATAATATTAAAACGGCATTAAAATCCCAAACCACTCCAAGAAGTATTCTTACTAAGACGAGACCGGACAACAATGTTTTAAATAATAACTGTTTCTACCAAGTTCCCTGTGAGTGTGGTGAAGTATACATCAAGGGAACGAAAAGACCACTCGATGTCAGAGTTAAAGAACACAAAAAAAATACGGAACGAGGTGAAACGTTGAAATCAGGGATTGCTGAACACGCTTGGTCAAAACAACACCGCATACAATGGTCGGAAGCGAAAATTATTCATAAAGAAACCCACTGGAGGAAAAGAATTTCTAAAAAAGCTTAATAAATGTAAACAATCAAAATGTATTTAGCCTAGTATCGATATTTCGAATATCTGGTAGCGGTCAAGCTTCGGTGAACAGCAGATAGTCTATATAAGTCCTAGCTTTTAAGAATAATATTTGTTTATCACTTAAAAACGGTTGGAGATGCATTATTAGCCAAAATGTTGTGTATCAATTAACAAATCAAGACAATGAAAGTCCAAGATTTAAGGGTTGTTAGTAATAGTGAAGTTCAATCAAGTAACGATAAAATTAATTAAATATTGGATATAATGATATTACCTCCGGAACATGTTTTTGTTTTTTGTAAATTATTAATATTCCGACGGTAACAGACCTCGAAGAAGAAAAAAAGATTTGCTCGGTTTGAATTTGTAGCAATTATGTATTTTTAGAAGAATAGATCAATGAGTTTCCTGTAAAATTTTCCAAATCTTTAATAATTGCGACATCTAAATAAGCAAAATATTAGTCAGAAATTAAAAAAACAATGCTCTTTTAATTATTTTTAAAAATTGGCATCTACTTTCATATTAATATCACATGCAGCTCGACAATATTCCCCGAAGTTTAAAAACGCACAACAGCAAGTTTATTTTGTCTTTATTTTTAAAAGGCTGACGGAAGCACTTCAAAGTTTATGAACTGGTTGCAATTTTTAAAAAATGTGTTGTTGTCTGTTTTAGCCCACATTTGCTTGTTTATGTGGGAAAGGAAACACATCCTGTCGTAAATTCCTTCTCGAGCACACGTTTCAAATAAACAGGTATTTATTGAATGGTATAAATATTTAAAATGGATGTAAACTTAATGAACTTTTTTTAAAAGTTCGTATAACAGTTTATTATTAAAGATAAAAAACAGAAGAGTTATGCTTCCACCAAGTCGGAGGAATTAATAATTCAGAAACTGTGCAGCTGGTTGCTGAATACTATAAAGTTGAAACGGAAAACTGTAAACCGTGTTTTCTTACATAAAAGGCATTGTAAATTGCAAAAAGAAGGCGATTGATTAAGTTGAATTATAATGAAGGTAATTTATTTAAAATTTGATTCCGCGTAGGTTTTTACTAAAGTTTTGTCGTCCTGACTGCATTTTTAGGTTTCTTTTCTTAACTAAAAAAACCTATGAATTTATGTAAATAAAGATTTGTGATTATGGATATTAGTATTACAGACAATCTGTCTTCTTTAATTTTTAAATTAACTACGGTTTCTCAATAAAAAACCCCAATTCCTTAGTGTCATTACTTTCTAGCACTATACCCTATGAGGGTTTTTATTTTTACCTGCTAAGTCTATTTATCTTTTTAAATAGATCTAACCTTCTTTTCTTTAGAAGGTTAAATGTCGGTTTTTATAATAATAATATTATTAATAATAGTAATAACAATAGTAATTGCTTTGTTGTCCTATTATATTATAGATTTTTTCCACAAAGCAGAATAAAATAAAAATATGATATATTAAAATAAATTATATGATATTATAAGAAAAAATACAATATATTGGTTTTGGGCAATAAATCAATTCAAAATTATCTTCAAAGTATTTAGAAAATACATAGTAAGCGTTTTCTAGCAATAAGTTTTTGACGAACAAATAAAATTTATAATAAAAACCGTCTATATTTTTAATACTAGCAGGTAAATCATTAAACGTTTTTTTTTAATCATAAAGTTTTTTTTTCATTAAAGTAGAATATGGGTTTGGAAGATAAAGTTGAGAATTTTGTTTAGTATTTTGCGAAGAATCCTTAGTATTAGCAAACTAATATTTATTTATAATAAAGATACTGTTTCTAAAATATATTTGGATAGAACTAGTATTAAAATAGATTTCAAAATGGAAAATACTCCCAATTTATGAGAAAGTATTTTAATGGCATGACAATAAGATGCAAGTTTACTACATAGTTTTTCTGAAACTGAGATAAACTTCGGCAAAAATTCCAAAAAAATTAGTACATGGAAAAGAATTTATGATTTTATTATTCAAAAATGTGTTATTGAGTACACGTTTAAATGTTAAGATATTAGTTTTAAATATATTAGAAAAAAGCAAGTTAGAGTTACATTATGACTTGATTAATATATCATTTTCAATTACATCATATAATTAGAATGTGTATTTTTGTTATTCCATAAAATAGCTGTATCATCCGCAAAGTAAAACAATTAATTAAATGATAATAGCTAAAATAATATTAATAGTATTTATAGTTGTTTAAAAAAGTTTTATTAATACATTTGTTTTGATAATCATGAATCAAAATTATCACAGACCATAGAAGAATACCTAGAATTAATAATCTATTTAAATAATATTTTGCAAGCGTTTATTTTCTTTTAGTTCGGTAAAACGTTATATTCAATTTTTAGCCATTGATACTCAGGGCTTATTTTGGACCTGTCCCCTTGCGAAGTGCGAAGTTTTGCTGACATTTGTGGTTTAGCAATCAAATAGTTTATTTTAAAGTGCTTCTTTAATTTTAATGGACAATATACTCTGAGTGCTAAAACTTGCTCATATTAGTCAGTAAGAGTGGGCAAATTGTGGGCTCACGTAAGGTAGGTGGATCAATTAGAGAAAGTGAAAGAAGCAAACCAAACTTTACGTGCCCTTTTAAGATGATATTGAGCATGGATCCAGAAAGAGCAGAGAACACGGAGCTAAGGGCACCTGATGTCGTAGCGTCAAGACACAAGACTTTATTTTTCCAGCAAGTAGGAATTAGGGGGTTCAAAAACAGTACTCGAGAAGCTTATAGTGTTGCACAGAATAAGACGTTTTTTGTTTTTTTCCTACCACTTCTGGGAGTTGTAATTATTTTCGAGCATCAAGGCAATTGACTATATTATACACAAACCTTTTTGAGATCAGAAATGGCACCAGGTGATCCTTATTAATGAATTTTGCTTTTATTTGGCTATAAATGACAGTAAGATATAGTAAAAAGACGACGCAATGGGATGTAATTTACAGTTTGGTATAAAGAGACATGTTCATCCCTCCGTAAATGTAATGGTATGGGTGCCATAGGATTTGGTAGCAGGATATCTCTAGTCTTTATTAGAGGTAATATGACGCCCCTTTAGTATATCTAGAAACTGGTTAAACCACAGATTCTTCCATATCGTGAGATGATTAAAAACCCTACTTTTAACAAGACAACGCCAGTCTACATGTGACCAAAATAACTATAGACTTCATGGATCAACACCACATTCATCTCTAACCATTACCTCCAGGATCGTCTGATCTCTCTTCGATAAAATGATTTTTTTAACTTAAGACAGTTGACAAAGACTGAAGGTCTAAGTACTAACGTACTGTGGGTGTCTTAGGAGTGGTAAGAGAAAGTTTATTAACACAGAACTTAAATATTTAGACATTTTGAGGAGAAGGGAAAACTACTGCGGGTAGCAAATTGCTTAGTCTGGATCCTCTAGGGATGAAGCAACGAACAAAGTGGAAAGTTTGGGGACCTCTCTAAATTATATTGAAAAGTATGCAATAGAGTGGCGCTACGTGTTGCTCTGTTGCGAGCAGGAAGAATTATACTATTCAACTCCTCGGAGCATAAGCCATAAAAATACTTATAAAAGAGTGACATATTCTCAACATACCTTCGGTGAGCAAGAGTATAAGTTAGAGGTAGAGTGGTATGAAGGACTTTAAAAAATATATAGATCAATCAATCAATCAGATCAATGCTCTGACGAGGCAATAATGAATAAAAAAAAGTTTAAAGACGCCTATAATAAAGAATATAAAATTTTTGGGAATTGGATGAAAAATAATTATGTAAAAATTATCAACGAGACGGTCCTACTTAAATATTTCCAGGAATTGGTATGTTAAAATTGCTGTGGTAAATTATTTTAAAATACTAACTATGTATATCGATTATACTTAGGAACAATAACTCCTAATTTTCAATGAACGACATTTTCAATGTTAAAAAAGACATTAATTATTCATAAAAATATGGATATTGCAAAATATTGCAAGTTAGGCCAGCAGTTAAAGCAAGAATCCAAGAAATATAAAGCAAAGAAATCGAAAAAATTGACTCGAGAAGAAGTACTGAAATTCATCCGTAAAGCTTCCAATGATCTTTTTTGATGTACAAAGTAGCTCTGTTATTTGGTGTATATAGTGGGTGCTGCCGCCAAGAAGTAGTTAATATGTTGGTTGAACATATAGAGGAGAGAGGATCCATAGTAATAGTTAATATTCTTGAAATATAGTCCAATAAAAAGCGTGTCTTCACAACTATTGATGAGAAGGAGATAGGTTGTTTAAAGCTACTGAGAACTTATTGGTCTTTACGCCCGACGAACTGCAACATCAATAGATTCTTTTTGTGTTACCGTAACGGTCGTTTGTCACAGCCAGTTGGGAAGAACACCATAGGCAAACTTTCTTTCAATATTGCAAAATACCTGGGTTTAAGCGATGCGGACAAATATACTGGTCATTGTTGGTGTAGGACCTCTGCAACTTTGTTGGCGGACGCGGGGGTAAACATGACCACATTGAAAAGACATGGCGGTTGAAAAAGTTCAGCTGTGTGGGATATTTGGAAGACAGTATGTCTTCTAAAACCAAAATTTCAAAATTAATAGCTGGACTACCAAAAACATGACCGTTAACATCAAAAAATATTCAATCATCGTCAATTTCTGTTAGTGAAAATCACATCATGGAAAACATTGACTTAAGAATAAATGGGTTTTTTCGTTGCTAAATAGTTGTTACTTTGTTTTTCCTTTTTATTTCTAATAATGCCCAAGGGCATTAAAAACTTCTTTAATGCCCTAATGTATTTTATACCATTTAAAGTGTTTGATAACCATGGTATTATAAAATAATAATATTCGATTAGAATAAAAATAAAAAAGAACTGTAGTCCGTAAAATACCGAAAGCTTACCATTGACACAGCAAATACATCTCTAATTAATGCATCCAAAAAGCAAAATATTTCGTAATCCATAATCCCCTTGTTTTGTCAGTAGAAACAAATTACAGCAAAAAAGTACTCAAACGCAGAATAATCAGTTAATCTAAAAGCCTAATACATGCATTCAAATGAATGGGAGATAATTCTTTCAATCCAACGCCATGTTATTTGGGTTTTGCTCTGATATGTAATCACGTTCGATGAATAGAGTTTAATTTATTCTGTTGAATTTTCCACATTCAGAACGTCCTTTAATAAAAAGAACTTGTTTATCTATTATATGGTATATCTTTTATGTGAAATGTTTGCTCACGCATAATGGAAGCGGTAACAAACACCTGAGAATTTTTAGTGAATAATAGGTGTCTTGTAGCTTATATACTAGTAGTTTTTAAAGCTTTAAAGAAAATGTTTTTTTTTTGTTGAAGAATGGCTAGATTCTTTAGGGTAGTTAATCTCGTAAAACGGATTTTCTTGAGAATAACATAAAATTGAAATATAGGGTTAATAATTTTTTTTTCTTATTGAAAAAAAAATTATCGTCTGTGAAACGAGATATTAACTATCAAATTGTGCATTATTAACATTGTCGATACTTGTCATGTAAAAAAGCCATGCATTTATTTTGAAATATCTCGAAAACTGTTATTACGATATTTTTTAAAAACTTATGAAATATAAACCATAGTATTAGAAAATGTGAAAATATTGATTTTTTAAAGTTTACTAGGTCTGTTTGTCATTTAGAAATAATGTATACTATTTTATTTTTTTATTATGAAATCGCTCTTATGGAAGGTGTATTTTGGGACTATGTTGGTCCAAAAGTGTAAAATAGCGTAAAATATTACTGAATAATGAACAGTCCTCATGTGTTGTGTGTACAGTCTTCTACAGAAATAATATTTTTAACCACTGAAAACCTCTAACTTTTGATAAAGCGTATTCAATCTTATTTGGATTAGCTCTAAAGTGGTCCATTTAAAATACGGCATTACGAATTAAACTTAAATAGAAAAAATATAATAATCCGTACTGGTACTAGTCCCGGCCCGTTCAACAATTAATTTTTGTTAGAGAGATATGGGCGAGTTCGGCGCGAATGGCATGGAAGAGACAAAGATAAAAGATGTTCATCCCAACCTCGATTTGACTTGTGGAGGGGCCGGGCTTTACTAACTATAAGGCGAAAGCGGTAAATCTCTAATTTTTTCATATGTTATAGTTTTGAACATTCCTATGAAAAGTCTCGATGTGCATATTAAAATCATATGACTAGCTTCCGAGATGCAAGGTGCTGAAAATTTTGAGTGTAGAGAAATAAAAATTCATTAATTTTGCATTTTGAGGATATCCTAAAATTCTTGAAACTTTTTTATGAAAATCGAGGCTCAAAAGCCATAGACCGATAGTTTGATATTTTCAATTATATTATTACGATAGGAATTAGGGACGACCCTCACCCATCTGCCAACAGGGAAAAAATTATCAAATAAAGTATGTAAAAAAATGTGTTGTAAATAGGTTGCCTACAAAATTAATCTCAAGGTTATATTTAATTATTTTTTAAAGTTTTTAATTGTCCCTGTATAGTGTCGGTTACTACTTCTTATTCTACATGATAGTACTAATAAAGTACTAATTTTATATTCTTTTTTCATATAATTTTTGGGAAACTGAAGAAATTATTAAACATTTATGAAATTAAAGAAAAAAATTAATGTTATATCAGTACTGTCATGTAAAATAAAATAATAAGCATTACCATTATACAGGGTGTATCAAAAATAATTATTTTTTATTAACTACAGCCTCGGCCATATTTTTTTGGCAACCCATTCGCAATAAATATTTATTTAGATACCATATTTGATAAAAAAATAGTTTTGATCCGATTTGTAGATAGGTGAAAGTCTCCTTTAATTTGGTACTGTATCATAACTAGTCTTGGAGTTTATAAGCCTCTGAGTTATTTATAGGTTTCCCCAGTAAACCAAAGGCAAGCTCAGATAAAAAAGCCTAATTTAAGATAAATTAGGCTTTTAAAAAATGCTAGAAATTGGTCCTTGTAAAGCCATTGTTGGTTCTAAATATTAAAAACCTTTCCTCATTTTTAAAACAGCAATTTATTTGCTTCCAATTGAACAGTGGTCCTTTTAGAATATCTTTGCACAAAAATGCAAAGCTGGCTGAAGGGTAGCGGGGCTAAACCGACCCCGCGTTTTTTTTTCTTAAAAGAATATTTTCGAGGCATTCTTATATTTCACAATTTTTAAATTTAATGTAAAACAAAATGATCTTGAGGCACTTTAGGATTTAAATTAGCAGTATTGATATACAAAAGGAAAGTCAAAGAGAGAGATGATTACTCAGCGATATGAGTAAGTTAAAGTGCAAGAGAGAGAGTATATCGGCCGGTATCTCAGCTGAAATATGTTGCGATTGAAACTTAACTTTAAATTATTACAAAATTTATTCAATTAGTTACAAGAGGATACATAAAAATGTATAATTTGCTGATTAAGAGTAAAAGAATAAATACAATTTACTGTAACTTTTTTCATTTCTAAATAAACGGATAATAAAAGAAAGTTTCAAGTATTTATATCTACTCCAACATACTCAGTAAAGACTTCATGTTTGCATTTAAGAAAGGTTTTCCCTCATGAGATTTGGACCAACTTCACTAATTCATCGTTCTGAGCTTCACCACCATGTTGTAGTGTTTCTTTTATAACATTTAGTTTATTTTTTTTAAATACCACTCAATTTTGAAATACAAAAAATTACGAAATCACCGGTAAATGATTAAAATTTCATAGGTTATGTTAACTATTTGCTTTTTTAAGAGCGTTTTACCGTTTTATTTTCCACATTTACACTGTTGCCAAGTTTTGCCATTTGACAAAATTTCGAATTCGCAATTAAGACTCGTATAACACTCAGGAATGTCAAACAAAACGGGTATTTGAGACTTATTTGCGACATTTGTTGAATTGACTTTCCGACATTTTATCGACTCACCCTGTTACTTGTTATCGGCATAAACTTCAAAAGTCTAAGGCTGGGTATATGGAAACCCAAATTACTAATATAATATAGTTACTAAATAAAATATTTTTGCATAATTTACAAATTATATGTTAACATTTTTGTCATAAACCAGTGCAGTTTAAGTCCCATTACTATTTTCGTGCATGTGAATCGATCCAGCCAATTTAAAAGTTTATAAAATATCTTAACAAGTTGCCAACTTGAAAGATATGTTTAGAAAGCCTATTGTATCAACTTTAATTATTTGGTAAAAGTTTTGGCAGATAAGATATTGTATGTACGTTAGTAATTCGAAATAGTTTAGAAAGAAAATTTATATTTTAAAAGTTTGGTGTTAAAAAAGTTTTCGCTTTTATATTTTTTTAAGGATTGCGTTTTATAAGCCAATTTTATTTTGAAGATTCTATGACCAGTAAATAATATTACTTTTTTTAAATTCTAAATCCTTACTGACCCTGTGTGGTCAAAAAATTTGAAACTTAAACAAACCAGAATGTCTTTTAGATACAGGACATTAGAACTAGTAAGACATCACGTCTATTTTTTTAAATTTTAATCAATGGGAAAAAACAAAATGTATTTGTTTTTGTTCAAAACATAAAAAGTAATGTATAATTTAATTTATGTATACAAGATTTGGTAAAAGACAATTTTTTGAATGTTTACATTTCTTACATCTTTAAAATTTAGTAAATAAGCCTAAAACTAAATTTCGAACGTATTGTTTGGCAACTTTTTTTTACTCCTAATCTCAGGTATTAATATTTTTTAAAACATTTTTTTTTTAATTTGCCACCAAAACAACGTTACAAGTATCAAAATGTGTTTAACATGCATATATGCACAACTGATTGCTGAAATACTTTCCCTAAATTACTACATAAAAAAATCCCATTTGCTTTAAATTGTTTTGACCATCCTATTAATTTTAAAAATGTACACAATTCTTTTTAAATTTAAAAACCAAAAACTTTAAAATTCTGTCCATGTTTTAAAATTATGGCATTTTAAATTCTCCCCAAAGATAATGCCTATTTTAGAAACAAATGTTTTGAACATTATTGTGGATAAGTGGGTACTTTTTACCGACAATAAAATTAAATATCGAAGTTATAATATAAACCTTTTTATACAAGGGGGCGCAAACTGAACGATAGGATTTAAATTCTTCACAACTTTATTATTTACAATTTTATTTTTCGTTTTGTTTTAAAGATTTATAAAGAAGGCTTAAGAAATTTAAAATAAAGCAATGCACCATAGAAAAAAGCACGAAAATAATTGAATAATAATTTTTTAAACGGAATGTCAGTTATTCTGACGCCGCCAATTATTCTCTTGATTGCAAATGTTCAGCAACAACGTTCAGTAAAAAAAACCTTTCTGGTGCTGAAAGTCCACGTCAGCGTGCACCGGTAAAAAAATTGAACGTGTAAGGAAGAGCTGAAACTTCAACGAGGAGACGTTCAGCATACCTTTGGTTATTAAAGAGGTTTCTTTAAATAATTTCGGCTACATAGCACATGTTTTCCCATAAAATTAAGCTGGTGCAAGAAATAGGGCTGACAGACTACCAGCTTGATTATGCTATTGCATTACAGCAAAAAGCTAGAGACAATCGCGATTCCAGATTTGAGGGTTCCATGCTGTTTAGAGGCTATTTCCAAAAAAAGGGTTTTAGTAAATAAGCCACACAACATCCCTTAACTAAGGCATGCCATTTACAATGAAGTACGTGCCATAACACCTGAAATTTTGCGAAAAGTCATTATACATGTGTTGGAAAGGGCACGACTTTTTAAAGCAGAAAATAGGCGACTTCTTATTTTTATTTTTTACGTTTAGGCTCAAATTATCTCCAGTTTACAGGCTGCCTTTTACAATAATGTTAAAAATTTTTACAATTTAAAAAGTTATACAGCATTTAAATCATAACGTTAATTTTGCGTCACCCTCTATTTTTAACAACCCATTATACCTTAGTCAATTTCCTGACTAACAAAAAAATGACATGAACTTAAAATTTTTAAATAGGTCTTTTTGTTCTTTTTTATATTTCTTTGATTTAGGATGATATTCTAAAACAATTATGTTTCTCTTGTAAGTAATATTTTAATATTTTTTAAGCTAGTTCATTATGAATACATACGGGAAAATCAGGGAAAACCCAATTTGATTGTTTGTCTCTTTAATCAGCTTCTAAAATAATTTATTTTATTAAAAATACACTCAACGTGATTTTTTTTTTAATTTAGTACCTTTCATGTCTAGTAATTTATCATTTACTTTAAAAATTTGAAAAAAAATAATAAGCGGTAAGTTGTTGTAGTTTTTTTGAACGGTTGAACTGTAGCTACGTTTAGTTTAACCGTTCAGTACTGAGAGGTAGGGATGTGCGATGTTTATCGATGGTCTAAAAACATCGATGGTTGGTTGATCGATGATCTATGTTTTGCCATCGATGGTCGGGTATCGAAAACATCGATAATAACATCGATGTTGCCTTCTAACATCGATATTTTTTGGAAAGGTAAAAAAAAGTAACAATGTTTTAAAAACAAATAATCTTAAGGACATACTAAAATTTTTTATGATGTGTCTTTTCTTTGTTATCTAAAGTTTGGTGAAGACATAAAGGTTTTTTCCATTTATTTATAAATAAATATAATTAAATGTTATATAAGGGTTCAAGAAGTCCTTTAAAAAAAAGTATAAAAATTTTTAAAAATACGTTTAAAACTGCTTTAAGCAAACTGAATATCCAAAATTTTTTTTTATATATATATATATATATATATATATATATATATATATATATATATATATATATATATATATATATATATATATATATATATATATATATATATATATATATATATATATATATAATTAATTTTATATAATATAATATTATATATATTAAATTAATATTATTTGCAAATAAAATAAAATATATTTTGAATTAAAATTATTGGAAAAAATTTAAAATTTTTAAATTTTTAAATTTTAAATTTTTTTTTTTTTTTTTATTATTTTTTTTTTTTTTCATTTTTTTAAAATATTAATTATTCACTACATACCCAAAAAACAATATTCTAAAATTAAATAAATAACTTAATCTATATTTAAAAATTATAACACTGTCCTAGGTTTTCCTGGATTGTTCTTTTGTACCGATGCTGCATTACCCCGTTGCAAGCTAAACCAATTTTTTTATAATGAAACTGAGATTTTTTGCATTGTATTTTTTTGCAAATTTCATTAATAAAACCCTTAGCCTCATCACCCAAAGGACCAAAAGTTTCAACAGCAAAAGGAAATGAAGATAAAGCGTTCTTCAAGCTCTTTATATTTTAGATGTTTTATTCTCGCCATACGAGCAGCCGCACCTACAAAATTAGAAGTTTTATCCAGATAGGATTTTGCAAGTGTATGGGTGCAAGTAGCGTCCCAAAGTAATTGTTTTCCATATTTCCAGGGAATTAAGGTCATTCCATTCACCCGTTTTCCATCGCTTCTGCAAAATCCAAGGGGCTTTAACACAGAAGGATTTTCAGCTAAAATCAGAGCTCTTTTGATAATGTCATTTATCTGACTGTGTCTAGAAGAACGCCCTGCGCTTTTTTGCAGCTTAACCCATGTAGGCCATAAATATCAGCATTTTCGCCGCAAACGCAGATGTGCTCTCCACACACAGGCAGCATCTGTCTGAGAGCGATGGAAATATGGAATGTTTTTTTATCTAACAAATTTCCCAAGTGAAGATGGAAGTGCGTTAATCCAACCATTACTTTCAGGGGCCTGAAGAGCAAGTGCAGTGCCTTATCTTCACTTGTCTGGCACATATAATTCAATATTATTATTTATTAGACAAAAATAATTAGCCACCCCTGATAATAAATCTTTCTTAATTCCCAGCCGAGCCGCACTCCGCTAAAAGATCATAGTGTCGCGGCTCTTTTGGCGGCGCCTTTGAAGTTGGCGATACGCTATGGATGCTAATAATGCTAATAGACCATAAACGAACCCATCGCATCGTACCATCGATGTTAGAAAAACATCGATGTTATATGTTCGATATATCGTTACCATCGATGGTCAGGTTTCGATGTTGCCATCGATGTTTAACATCGATGTTTGGCTTCGATGTCGCATCCCTACTGAGAGGCTTGTTTATCATTTTTTGTTTAAACTGTTAAACATTAATCACTTATTAGCGTAATTTTTTTAAAGATACCCAAAATTATAAAAAAAATGTTGGTACTAACAAATAAACAAATAAAAAATATATTTTTCATTACTATAAAGGAACATAAATTATAATTGCAAAATGTCCTCAAAAACATTTTAAGAAAGTATTCGTAAAATAACAACTTTATGCTTTACAAATACATAATACATAAAAATGGTAATGAACCTCGAAGTAGCTCCAAGAAACATTCCAATAACTAGACTTATACGTAGTATTATTTTAAAACGGTGTATCATTCGAACTATTTTTGTAATTCCACATTCCACGGAATCATTTTCGGCACGACACTGAACTTACCGTTCTGTACTTGTGCCAGGATTGCACATTGCACCCCAACTTAGGATATTAGTGTGTCTCGACATCAAAGACCCCGACTTGTTTTTACTTTGACTTCGAATTGGTAAAAATCGTTTCGGGGAATGCACGTTTACGGACGATTTTTGTCACGAGTCACAGTGGTGCCTAATTTTAAGTTATTGACCAAAAACTTACGAAGGTAAATGAAAAATGTAAGAAGGACCAAGTTTCTAGTTCTTACGAGTAAAGCAATAATTTTTTTTAGAATCGCAGTCTGATGATTCTAATGTGACATCATTATACTTTACTTTTATAAGATACTATACACCTTCGTTTATATCTATCTCTTACTACTTAGTCCAGGGAAGTTAGGAAATAATTCGAAAATTTTTAAGGGCAGCAGATATCGAGATGCGGTTTTCTGCATTGTGTTCAAAAAGTTTCCGGGAAAAAAGTATATATGGTGTGGTTATGCCATTTTTCGAAAAATGCCTTCTGGTCAATAAATGCACTTTGCAATTGCATAATTACTTGCAATATTATAAGAACGACTGGAAACTCGGAAAAATCGTTCGAAAATTGTAACTCGGGGGTTTTCGGGGATGCCGAATTCAATTTTGGCCTTAGAATTACCCCGAAGGTCGCGGTGGAAGGGTGTTATACCCACTCACTTTAAACCTACCTACCCCGAAGCCGCTCAGGGGTGGCTCTGCAAGGGTGCCCGGGGTTTGATTGGGGAGGGGGGGAATTGCAGCGTCCAGGAAAATTGGTCGAAAATCGTAACTGGGAGATTTTCGGGGATGCCGAATTTAATTCTGGCATTAGAATTACACGGAGGCGCTCAGGTGTCGCACTGCGGTGGTGCCCGGTGGGTGATATTGTGCTCAAGGCGATTAAGACTGCTTCTGGAAGCCCTAACAATAAAGTTGTCATGTTTTTGAAAGTCACTCCGAATAGGAAAGTGTTCTTGCTGAAGCCCCCTTTCTCCAAAGCACCTGATGTTGTGTATTCTTCCGAAAGCTTAGCATTTAGAAGTGCATGTATCAGGTCTCATATATGTATATATATATATATATATATATATATATATATATATATATATATATATATATATATATATATATATATATCTATATATATATATATATATATATATATATATATATATATATATATATATATATATATATATATATATATATATATATATATATATATATATATATATATATATATATATATATATATATATATATATATATATATATATATATATATATATATATATATATATATATATATATATATATATATATATATATATATATATATATATATATACATATATATATATATATATATATATATATGTATATATATATATATATATATATATATATATATATATATATATATATATATATATATACCCGCCACACATATATATACGTATGTGAATCTGTATAGTTCAGTTTTCAAATTTATATAAAAAGTTGTGTATTTGCGTAACTAATTATAATGTTCACTTTAGAAGCGTAAAACGTACTCCGGAGATATCTGAAAAAATGAAATTTGCCGATTTCGTTTTATTTTTCGGCGTTATTTAAAGAGATATGGAAAAACAGCACACTTTTCTTATGGCCACTTTTTAAAGTTTTTCCTACAAAAACAGCTTTTAGAGATTTTCTGTACGACGTTTCGTTTTCGTTAAACCATCATCAACTTTATTTTTTAAATACGGACCTGGGTTTTTTATCTAATTTTTTTAAACCCGTTATTATCCCAATTGCAAAAATGTATAACACTTAATATTTATTAACAAATATGCAACGCCCCAATAAGAAATGATGTGCGTTCCTTGTCTAACTCATTGTTCTTTATGGAAAATATGTTTATTAATGAGCAAATATTAAGTGTTATACATCATTGTATTTGGGATTATAACTGCTTCAAAAAATGCAATAAACAATTGAGTGTCGTATTTAAAAAAATAAAGTTGATGATGGTTTAACGAAAACGAAACGTCGTACGGAAAATCTCTTAACGCTGTTTTGTAAAGCTTAAAAAGTGGCCATGAGAAAGGGTCTTTTGTTTTTCCCTATCTCTTTAAATAACGTCAGAAAAAAATAAAAACGAAATCGGCAAATTTCAGTTTTTTCCGGATATCTCCGGAATTACTCGGAATTTTAGAACTTTCTAAACGGCATGTTGTTAGGCACCCAAATGCGCAACTTTGCCATAATTTAACCGACTGCATTCTTGATGGTCGAGATCCCTGGCGCATGCACTCGAATCTGTGACCTGAAAAAACCGAAATTTGCTGATTTGGTTTTTATTTTTTTCTTATTGTTATTAAAAGAGATATGAAAAAAACAAAAGACACTTTCTCATGGCCACTTCTGGGCTTCCCCACAAAACAGCGTTGAGCGACGTTTCGTTTTTCTAACCATCATCTCATTTTGTTTTTTTTAAAATGCGGCACTCAATTGTTTATTGCATTTTTTTGAAGCATTATAAATTCCAATTACAATTTAATATTTTTCTGTTAAATAAACATATTTTCCATAAGAGACAATGAGTAAGACAAGGAACGCACATAGTTTCTTATAGGGGCGTTCCATATTTGCTAATAAATATTAAGTGTTATGCGTACATTTTGTAATTGGGATAATAAGAGGTTCAAAAAAGTAAAATAAAAACCTAGGTCCGTATTTAAAAAATAAAGTTGATGATGTCGAACGAAAACGAAACGTCAAACGGAAAATCTCACTGCTGTTTTGTAGAGCTAAGAAGTAGCCATGATATGTAGTCTTTGTTTTTTCATATCTCTTAAATAATCGTCAGAAAAAAATAAAAAACGAAATCAAATTTCGGTTTTTTCCGGATATCTCCGGAAGTACTCGGAATTTTGCAACTTTCTAAACGGCATGTTGTTAGGCAACCAAAATGCGCAACTTTGCCATAATTTAACCGACTTCATATCTCTTACGGTTTCCGAGATCCCCATATATATATATATATATATATATATATATATATATATATATATATATATATATATATATATATATATATATATATATATATATATATATATATATATCAGAAATCAGATGATTTACATGGATTTGCAGAAATATTTTAGCAAAGCCATTTATCCATTGATAATTTAATAGATCATGGGCTTCGGTTAGCTTTGGCGCTTTACAGGGCACCCAAAGAGTGCCGCACGAGCGATTAACATGCGATTGAGATCGTTCAAAGCTATCGAGCAAAAATGTATGCTGATGCCAGCAAATCTAAAAAAGTCGATCTTGCACGCATAATCCCGACTGTAAATGCTCTGACCGAGCATAACAAGCGTGTCTATTTTTAAGTACGCACTTGGTATAGTTCACGAGGTCAAGACGAGACCTTAAATCCATTGGAATGGGGGTGGAAATTGAAGGATGGAGAACTCAGTCCTGTCACCATGACCCGGCAATCCTAGAAAATTTTAAGCAGTATTTCTTGTTCCTGTGAAACCGACTGTAGCACATTTTCGGCTCATTTTCATGGACGCTACAACTTTCTCCCCAATTACCCCCCAAGGACTCCCGCAGAGCCATCCCCCGCCTCCGGGTAATTACAATGCCAGAATTGAATTCGAACGATGAACGATTTTTGAGCGATTTTTCCGAGTTTCCAGTCGTTCTTATAATATTGCAAGTAATTATGCAATTGCAAAATGCATTTATTGCACCAGAATGCATTTTTCGAAAAATGGCATAACCACACCATATATACTGTTTTCCTGGGAGCTTTCTGAAGACAATGCAGAAAACCGCATCTCAATATCTGCTGACCTTAAAAATTTCTTTATTCGGTCGATTTTGATTTAAAGGCCCTGGACTAACACTCATTACGTCAAAAAGAAATTATTTGAGAGCCGAAGATTTAGAAGCAATAGCTAATTGTCTAAATTATGTCTATTCTTGGGGATGCTCCTAGAACCATCAGAAGGCCCGTTTCTGAAATTCTTATTTTTCTTTCAACAAATTATTAAGAGTATTAAGACCTATACTCTTCATACTTAAAAGAACCTTATTGCTTCTAATGATAAACTGTGGTTTCTAAATCTTGTGACAAAGCTAAGCTTTAAAATTTAGCTATTTCAGAAGCCAAAGACTGTTTTATTTATCAATCCATAGATAAAGCTGTTTCAAGTACCAGTAAAACTTTTTGGTCTTTTGCTAGAAATATTAGTCGAAGTTTTGGTACTAATTATTTTACCTTTAAAGATAAAAGCATTTTAACCTTTAAGGGAAAAGCCGAACTATTTCATAAACAATGTAATGCAAGTTCCACCCTTGATCCTTCCGTTAATCTGCTTCTTGCAACAATTGCTTTGCAGTAGATCAATCGTATTCTTTTCTCTTTTAATACCTAAAAATCGCATGGGCTGGATGACACACCAGCGGTCTTTTGAGGAAGGTTGCACGTGTGCAACCTATCCCCAAGAAGGGATCTAACTCTCCTTTCTTGTAATAGACCTTTATCTCTTTCCTTAGTTGTTTACAAGGTTATGGGAAAATTCATTAATGCCCAAATTTTATTTACGTATGGAAAAACACAAAATTATAAATCTTTTTGCCTTTTGCCTCACACAACCGGAACAAGTTGCTTGACATAGTTAAGGTTTTAACTCTATATAGTATGACTCACCCCTTAACAACCTTTTTTTACAATTTTTTAGCTTAACTTTGCTCCTGGCTCTTTAGTTTCCTTTAGAATCGATTTATATCAGTTAATATAGAAGGTCATACTTCTAGACAGACATAATATGGACATAAGCACTTGTGGCCTGTCCGAGATAAAAAGCTGCTTCCACGACTACGTCATTTCTTATAGGCTTATCTTTTCAATAAAAAGGGGATTTGTTTTGATAATATTTTGTTGTATCTAACAGTTTCTAAATTTTTCGGAACTGCCTATGTAATGGTTTTCTATTAAACGTAATTTTAAGGTTAGGCTTATTATCTAAAGTATTTTTATTGATTTCTCACCTTTAACCTTTCTTTAATGTTTTGATTTCCTTAGTGATTAAATAAATTTGTAATTAAATAAACTATTTTAAATCAAGTCGGAATGGTAAAGGTCTTTAGACAAGTCGGTTCCATGGAGTAATGATCAGCACTGTGGACTTTGAATCCAGCGAAAACTCAAGACTAATTGAAACACATTTTTGAAGTTTTAAATACCAAAGTGCTTTGCAAGCACTTTGGTATTTAAAATACTTTTTGTAATTAAAATACAAAAGTACTTGCAGGACTTTAACTTTTAAATTACTTATTTTAAGCACTTTAAGTTAAGTATTTGTTAAAAAATTCAATGACTTTTTAAAGTATTTGGTGAAAAAATTCTTAAATGCTTTGTGCTTAAAATATTTTTGTCAAGTGGTTTACCGAGCTCCACATATACATATAAATGGGTGCAGTAAAAATGTTCTTATTTTTAATTCTTTATATATTTTCTATGAGGGTGCACAAAACAAACTTTCCGCGAAAAAATAAAGCTACTCTAAAACCGTATAGTAAGAAAGATTTATATATATTTTAGTAGTTGTAGACTATTTTATGCAACATAAGATGCCGTTGCCAGTTTTAGTGTATTCATTCATTTTTGTGTAAGTTGCTTCGTAATTTTTAATATTTCAGTTACAACAAAAAAACTTTTTTTAGTTACCCGAAATAAAAATAATAATAAGTAAATATAATATGTCAGCCAACAGTAAGGCATTTGTTAATTTTAACAAACATGTCAGATTTTTTCTTTAAACAACAATATAACATGTCTTATTTTTGTTATTATCTAAGGCTGGCAGCGCATGTGCTCCTAACACATGCGCAAAGTAAGTTTTTTGCACTTGACTTACTACTTACTTACAAGTACTTACCAAAACCAACCAAAGCTATATAAAAAAAAACACCATAATAAATTTTTGTTCCTAAAAGAATTTTTCATTTTATTATATCAAATCTCAAAATTTATTTTTCATGCCAAATTGAGTTATTTGTTTTTAAATTTATGTCCCCAAATTTAATTAAATAAACAATGACCGTTTATACCCAACAGATTGTTCTCATGCTCGAAATAATAACTGAGTTTTCAAAATAGTAGAAATGTTACCAAATAAAATATATTTCTTGTCACCAAAATTTTTGCATTAATTAATTCGGTTAGTCCTCATTAGTTCTGGTTAATTTTGGTAATATAATTTTATTGTTTGGTTATTTATTAGATTATTAGGTAATTTCACCTACATTCACAAATATTTTTTTTAAATGGTTTGGCTTTAACAAGGAGATCTATAGATAGTAGAAATATTTCCAGATGAATTATATTTCCTGTCACAGGAACACACTGCTTGATTCGGTTAGTTCTCATCAGTTCTAGTTAATTCTGGTAATTTAATTTTATTGTTTAGTTGATAATTGCATTTTTGGATTATTTTATACACATTTGTCATTTTTTTAATGGTTTCCCTTTATCAAGTTAGTCACAGATCGATCATTTTGGGAACATTACAATTTTATAATAATAAATTTAATGTGGATAATTAGGTGACTGATTAAATATCTTTATTAAAATAGTCTTTTGGTTGTAACTACACTTGAATATTTATTTATAAATGCATACCATTAAATTATTATTTTTAAAATAAGTTAGTATGTGGTAATATAAATGATAAAATAACATTGAAAATTATTTAAATTAACAAATTTAATGATCTTTAAAGGTCTAAGTGAGCTCTTTCAAACATACCGAAAGTGCTTTAATCGCGGCTTTATGAATTAAAACAATTATTTTAATTGTTTCTTAGGTTGGATAAATTAAGAATGGTGTAGATTTTTGTCACCTTTAACCTTTTGCTGGTATTTTGCATTTTATATTATGGCTTTTTGCATTAATTACTAATTAAAATATTATTTTTAGTTAGTGTTTTAAAGATCTTTAGACAGGCTGGTTCCATGGTGTAATGGTTAGCACTCTGGACTTTGAATCCAGCGATCCGAGTTCAAATCTCGGTGGAACCTGTATTTTTTCGTTAATTAATAACAGCTTGTATCTTATGAATGATCCAGGTGCGGACTGGCTTGTCATTCTTCTAAATAGTTTATTAGCACAGTTTATGAAGATATTTTTTTTGGTTATTAAAATTTAACAACAAACCAACAGTGCTATCTAAAAATCCAAAGTTCTTACAACAGTTAACTTGGGCACTCTAAAAGTTGGAAAGCTGATCTTCGAAAAAATTATTATTTTTTATATATCATGCTATAATTTTTAATTCTAAAAATGTAACCTTAGGGCTACAATTAGCAAATTAGGGGAAGGGGGGTTCAGTATTAATGTGTTAATACCTCCCTTTGCTAGAACTTGGTTGACTTTATTTTCATTATTATATCTTTATTTTATGATACGCACTAAAAAATCTGTCATACTAATCGGTCCCTTGGCGAGACATGATTTTTCAATTTACCCGCGTACGCACGTTTCAAAAGTCCTAACTTTTAGAATTAGGTTAAATTAAAAAAAATAGATATAATTTTTAAAAAGTTTTTGGTAAGCTTAAATATGCGGCATTAGAAAAAATCACAGTAGAAAACAAATGGTTAGAAATATTTCATCATTTCGAAACAAACTATGTTCTATACAATAATGTATAAAAATTGTGGAATATGCACTATCTTTACCTGGAACTAACGCTACGACTAAACGCGTTTTTTCTACAGTAAATCAAGTCTGGACATTAGAACAATCAAAATTAAGTGTTGAAACTTTGAAAGCCATTTTATGCGTCGAATATAATTTGACAAATTCTAGTAAAGATTTTTACAATATCTTAAAAAATGACGACATTCTACTGAAACAAATTTACTTAAATAAAAAATATGTCAAGGAATAAAATATTATACATTTTTTTATATTTATAAATTGTACTTATGTTAAAAATAAAAAATATTAGGATATTATTTTTATTCTGTATGAAATTTTTGTTGATACCTCCCTCCCCCTCCTTCAGAGTTCTCTCCTCTTGCCCATCTAAAAATCTGGTCACCTTAGTCATACTCAAGATGAAAATTCCTTAAAAGAGAAACATCATATGAGAAAATTAAAAAGAGAAAAACGACAGAAAAAGACCAGAACAAAGCGAACAGTGACCAAAAAAGATAAAGGAAGGTAATGCTAAAGGAGATGAAACAAAAAACGACAGAGGAGAAAGTAGAAAATGTAAAGAAATGCCTCTTGGATAAAAGCAGTGACTCTGAAGGAGATTAATGTTTTTGTAATATTTGTAGTATCCCTTATAATAAAGTTACATTAGGTAGTCACTGGATTTAATGTACATGTTGCATGTAAAAGGCCCAATAATTAGGGTGTATTCAACGTGACACCACATCATAAACTTGCCCGAATTGTAATTCTGACTATGATTACGCGTTGTACGACTAAATATACTACTCTTTTGTCATTATGGTGTAGTTCCTAATAAGTATTTATTTGACAGAAAGTTGTAACATATTAAAATATATGTTATAAATACCAAATTACAATATTCTAGAAATAACTAAATAACTAAATCTATATTTAAAAATTAAAAACTTTGTCAAGTCCTAGGTCTTCCTGGATTGCACCTAGTACCGATACTGCATTACCACGCACAGCTTAATTAATTCTTTGAAAATGAATTTTTTTTTGAATGAATTTTTTTTTGCAAATTTCATTTATAAAACGCTTAGCCTCATCACCCAAAGGACCAGAAGAATTAAAGATAAAGCGATCTTTAAGCTCTTTATATTTTAAATGTTTTTTATTCTTGGCAAGACGAGCAGCCGCACCTACTAAAATAGAAGTTTTATCCAGATAGGATTTTGCAAGTGTATGGCTGCAAGTAGCGTCCCAAAGTAATTGTTTTTCATATTTCTAGGAAATAAGGGTCATTCCACCCACACGTTTTCCATCGCTTCTGCAAACTTCAAGAGGCTCTAACATAGATGGATTTTCAGCTGAAATCAGAGCTCTCTTGATAATGCCATTTATCTGCGCTTTTTTTGCAGCTTAACCTACGTAGGCCATAAATATCAGCATTTTCGCCGTAAACGCAGGTGCACAGGCAGACCAAGTCTAAGAGCGATGGAAATATGGAATGTTTTGTTATCTATCAAATTTCCCAAAAACAACGATGGAAGTGCGATAATCCAAGCATTACTTTCAGGGGCCTGAAAAGCACTGTCTGGTATATGCTTGTAATTATATTTTTGACGAGCTTGGCAAATCAAAAAATCAAAATCTTTTTGTTATTTTGGTAACTCTTGTAGTTGATTTTAAAGATTGCAAACAGATAACCATCTCACAAAACAATTACTGAAATCATTATCCACAGTCGCGAGAATATAGAAAAGGAAAATTTCGAAAGTAAATCTCATACGTCATTGATTGAACCTAAAAAGGCAGAAATAAAAAGAGTGAATGTTTCTCTTATTCCAAGACTTCCAAATTTTACTGGAAGAGAGTGCTTTGTAACCAAGAATTTTATTTCATATCACAATTTGTTATACCTTAAACCAAACTCTGTAATACATTATCAAATGCACGAAAAAATCTGGAGATTTCCAATAAAATGAACATCTCAACAAATAAGACATTCTAAGTATAGCAAAGGAATATTTTACTAAATAGTAAGAAATATTATATATATAATATTAATTATAGTCTAGATATTAAATCTTATATATATTATTATATATTTATTATAAATATTAATAATATAAATTAATATATAAATAAATATATAAATATATATATATATATATATATATATATATATATATATATATATATATATATATATATATATATATAATATATATATATATATATATATATATATATATATATATATATATATATATATATATATATATATATATATATATATATATATATATATATATATATATATGTGTAAAGATGAAATGTCATTATTTTTGGCTTTGTTGACGCAATAAGGATAGTTTATAGAATGAGTTCAAAATGGAGTTTTTGTTCTTTCTTTAAGTCGAAACGAAGCTAGTATTAGAAAACACAAGAAAATAAAATTTTTTTCTTAAAAATTTGCTTTCCAGAGACATTTGGATAATAATTTACTAATTAATAAATAAACCTTAATTTTAAATAACTGGAAAATTTCATAAATCGGTTTTGGATATTTATAAAAAATTTTTTTATGAAATTTTTTTCGTTAAACTTTAACGGCCTGCCCTGTATCTCAGAAACAAAGCAACCCGGACATATGTTTCATAGAAATTTTTTCTAAAAGATAAAATCACCCTCTAAATTTTAACCTAGGGAAAACATATATATTATATATATATAAAAATAAAATATATTTTTACCATATATTATATATAATATACCATGTTAAATATATATATATATATATATATATATATATATATATATATATATATATATATATATATATATATATATATATATATATATATATATATATATATATATATATATATATATATATATAGGGTTGTAATTTAATAAGGGATAAATTCAAAAAAAGAGGAGGTTTTTTTTTTCAAAAAAAATCCTCGGACAGGTCGATTTTTTTTTTGGATCGGGGCTATTTTGACATCAAATGTAGTTATACAGGGTGAGAAGAAAGTTTGACGGGAAAAAATATTTTTTTTTAAAATGGAAACCCCCCTGTATATTTTTGCATTTTCGGATTCCCCGGAAAATTCTGGACATCTTTTATGTATAATGTTATATACCTATTGTCAACTATTCACAAAACTTTAAATAATAAACAAAAATTGATTAATTACATTCCACTTTTTTGAAAATTATTTTATCAAATGCTGGAAGTGGCCGCCTTTAAAGGGCATCTCAAATCAGTAGAACCATTTAAAACCCATAATTGATTACCTATACACCTCTTTTTGTAATTTTGACAAGATTTGAAATAAGTGCAATTTTTTAAAAATTTTTTTTTGCCCAATCGGTGGATAGGCAGACGTTGATCAATAGAGGGCCACCTAGATCACCCGACCTTAATCTCGTGATCTTGTATAAGTGTATAAAAGACATATTTTTATGCCGAATTGTTTGATTCTTAGTATAAAAATAAAGCCTGATTAATGTTAATAACAAAAACCCAATTTTTCCCAATTGTGCATAAGAAAAATCAGAGGCAATTAATTAATACGGGACATAAATATTTAAATGGTAAAAACAAAATTATTTTTCACCATAATTCAGTATGAAAGACCACTGTTCAAAGCTGTAAATATAGTACAGCTTTGACATTGACGATTTTTAAGTAGGCCTTATTTTCCACGTAATATTAATAACCGATGTTAACAACCGGGCACGTAGCTTCGCCCGAAATTTGGATGTCGGAAAATTTGTATGAATGCTGGCCAAAGGCGCTGTAGGTGGGCATCCTCGGTGAGAAAACTAATTGGAAATTGTTTAAGTTTCATTTGCTGATAATTAAAATAGATATTTTAGAATTGGAATTGAACCAAGTTGGTGTTACGGTTAATTTTTATATAACATAACTTCGTTGTTCGAAACGTATTCCAATTATTTTGTGATATTTTAAATTATAGTATTATTTAATGTGTATTTGCCAGGAACAGGCACACGAAACCGATATGACAGGGTGTTTTGTAAACACGTGTACAAAATTTTGTGAAGGTGTTTGAACATCAAATAAGGTCGATTTAGGTTAACTTGTTAATTGTTTTTGAAATTGCTTTGTTAAGCTGGTAGAGAGCGTCAAAAATATTAGTTTTTCCTAAATTTCTTTGAAACGTGCTAATTTTTAAAACCAATTGATTGCTCTATTTGAAATCCATTCGTTGAGCAGCCGTCAAAGAAGCATCACCTACAAATGCTAGTTAAGATGTTGGTAAAACGTGGGTTGAACATTTTTCTAAAAACGAACATGGTTATATTAGGGCAAAATTGTGCATTTATGGGGCTGATGATAGCACATTTACATTGCTACTTTTTTCGCGCTATTGCTTTTAGATTTCACATACAACGTTTCGTCACTCGGCCACCATCATCAGCTTTATTCTTTTTTTGGTTGCCATCTTGGATTATTATGTAGAATAATAGTGCTTCTTAATCTAATTTTAACAACATATATTATGTTATATTATTTATAATTTATTTGGTAAAGTACTTCTGACATGATTTTTTAAATATTATATATATATATATATATATATATATATATATATATATATATATATATATATATATATATATATATATATATATATATATATATATATATATATATAATATATATATATATATAATAAATTATATATATATATAAATATATATATATATATATATATTTATATATATATATATATATAAAGGACAAATGAACCAAAAATTGAAAGGGACGAAAAAAAGTCAACCCTGATAAAAAAATTCTGCTTGTTGACAAAATATAAACTACAATGAAAAAATAGAGCACAGAGTCATTTTTTAGCCTTTTAACGTGCAATAATATATTAAAAACTTGCTCAAAATTTGCCGTTTAACCTGATTCTAAATTTACTAAAGAATATTTAAATTTGGGAAAAATAAAAAAAATAACATTTTTCAAGTACACATTTTACATATTAAACTTTAGTGCACACTAATCAACATTGTTGATTAGTGTGCACTATTATTGTAACCCTCTAGGTTAAGTTTTTTTCTGTTTTTTTTTATTTAGATAACACTATTTATACTAACTTTGTTTCCGAAACCTAACTTTTAGATTTGAAAAAGATTGAAAAATGATCGAAACGTCATTAATATAAAGTACTAAAAACATAACGTTTACATGCTGGCCGACCTAAAACCAAGAAATCAAAACAAAAATATATATTATTATAAAAAAAGGGCAAAGAAAAATGGAATCTAAAATATATATATATATATATATATATATATATATATATATATATATATATATATATATATATATATATATATATATATATATATATATATATATATATATATATATATATATATATATATATATATATATATATATATATATATATATATATATATATATTATCTATCTAAACTAAGCTTTATACCAATAAAAAATATGAAAATTTAGACCAGCTAAGAATGCTATTTCCGCTGAATGTGCCAGAATATCGATATACCAACTAGCCAACGTAAGAAATGAGTTTTATAATCGTTTGGGTTATTGTCTGGCAGTTAATGAAGGAATATTTGAGCATTTGATTAAATCCTGATATTTTTGTCATAAATTGATGTAGACAAATTTGTTTTATTGTCTTGCGTAACTGTGAGTGCATGTGTTGGAATTAGCTGTAAACTAAAATAAAATGCGAGGATTCTTTAGGAAATTCCCGTATAAAATTGTTCAGTTTTGGCAATGACATTATAAATTAATGATCTAAATTGTCACTGATAAATCAATATGGTGTTTTTATTATGGATTTCTAGAGTACAGGGTGCATAAGGAGATACTACGTTGCAGAAGTATTTAAGCAGTTTACTCTTTACTGGTTGGTTGAAAAATGCTAAAATTTTCACTTTGGGTGGAACTTATTGTGCTCTTCAATATATCCTAATAGCATTTTTTTCTAAAATAATTAGGGGAGTTAATATTTGACTACTTCAAAATAGGTAAAATTAAATGAAAAATGTTTTCGTTATTGTGTTCGTATAACTTTTTTTAATATTTTAATTCTGAACTTTTTTAACTTTTCATATCAAATGTTGCATATTTATCGCTAAAACAGCATTCTCGATACAAGATACTTTTTTAGGTTATTTCACAAAAATAATGGATGTAAATGATTTTTTTAGTTTAATGTTTGTGTTTATTCCCTTTGGAAGAGCAATAAAGGCTTAGTTCTCATATTTTAAATATTTTTTAAAATAATTGGGTGCTACCCTGGTAAAATATTATTGCCTCATTAATCAAGTATTTATATTTTTAAAGTTCTTAGTTCATTTTATTTCCGTTCCTTAAAGTAATAAAAAATAGCAATAACAAATACTTACAATAATTAATAATATTGGCTAATTAATTGAAACCGCTTAAAATTAATTAGTTATAACTTTTTTCCATTCTTGAAAGATACTGTTTTTATCTTAAATTAAACCTAAATAGAGAGACCCACAGATTATTTAGAACTATAATTTTAACAATGTTAGCGAGTGTACTTAATATTAAAATGTAATTTAACATAAATAAATAAATGAAATGATGAAGAATGTGAAAATGAATAAAACCATACGGGTACATATGCCAGTTACCTAAAGTTATTAGTGATGAGCAAAGTAAGACCAAGACCAAGACCGAGCTAGTTGGTCTTGGTCTTGCAAGTCTGGTCTTGGTCTTGCACCATCCGGTCTTGGTGTTGGTCTTGCTGCAAGAGTCTTGCTGGTCTTGCTTTTTTTGGTAGTAATAATTTAAACTAAGCAATCTTTAATAAAATATATATATTTCTAATACTTTCAAATAAATAAAGATGAAGACTATATTTTTTGCTTTAAAATTTTAAAATATACCCATTTTAAAATGTACATTTAAATTATTTGATTAAAAAGGATATTTTAAATGTAGGGGTTTATTTATTTATAGCGCTTCATTTTAGTGATGAGAAATAATTAATTTTTTTTTGAAGAAGCATATAACATTACAATACTGAGTACTCTGAGGGCAGAAAAAAATTTAATTTCAACCAGATGTGAAATTTCCATGAAAATGATTCTGATATGTAAACATTGGTTTTTAATTCAAAAAAAAGTATTTAGAAAGCTTTTCAGTTCAAATAAACTTTCTATGTTCAAATTAGTCAAACATTTGCCGTACAAAGTTTGTACAAATACTTTATAAACATTCTGCATATACAAGGTGGCTCGATAGTGCGACAAAAATCGATATATCCGAAACCGTTTGTAATGGTAAAAAACTGAATATACAAAAATTATAGAAAAAAGGGCGTAAAATGTAAAATTATTTTCTATTTCAGAATTTTCCAAAAAATCCACCACCACTCAAGAAAACTTCCTTATTTTTAGCTTTTAACCTAAAATAGAAAAAGTATAGCAAAAAATTCATTTAAAAAAATCGCTTCCCTGTATAATATTCTGGAAATTCTTGAACTGTCATATAGGCACAATGTCGACGTAGATGGTTTTTTATATATCATTTTCGGTTTTTGACAAAAGTAACGTCATCATTATACTTTTGGCATTGTTTTGAATTTTCCGTCTAAACCGGAAGTGAAATTTAAAATCCATTTATATAAAAAGTATTCCTATAGAAAATGACAAATATATTTTTATTAAACCATCACTTTTACATTTATATCTTAGTTTAAAGGAGCAATCTAATGATGCCACTTCTTACAGTGTGGCACAAAAATAATGTTTTCCTGATTTTGGAAATTTTTGATCCAGTAAGTGGCATCACTAGATACCTAATTTAAAAAAAAACATTAGGAATAGGTAAGTAATTTTCAGCTTCTATAACTTTTGTACTCTTAGTTTTTCTCTGTCGTAAACGGTTTTGGAGATATCGAGCTTTGTCGGACCATTGAGTCACAATCTTATTATTTTTGAAACATGTTACTGAATCTACAAGTTATCATTTCTAGATAATTTTATTAAAAATCGAAGTGATCGATTTAATTATTATTTTATTAAAAAAACCTGTTACTCAAAAAATAATCGCCTTTTTAGGCAGATCTCGACACATTTTTTGTCTTGTCTGTATGAAATACCTCTGTATATTGAATATAAAAATTAAATATTATAATTAAAAAAAAGTGACAAAAGTGCAAGAGTCTTGCAGGTCGGTCTTGGTCTTGCGTAGTCTTGCACCCCTCGGTCTTGGTCTTGGTCTTGCATACCCCGTTCTTGGTATTGGTCTTGCAAGCGAGAAGGCGGTCTTGGTCTTGGTCTCGGTCTTGGTCTTGCTGCAAGACCAAGACCAAGACCGCAAGACCAAGACCGGTCTCGCTCATCACTAAAAGTTATGTATGTATTAAAATCTAAAATAAAAAAGTTAAAATATAAAAACAATAATTACACAAAATTGCTACTTTTCCAGTTTTGGGCTTATTTATTAAATTTTAAGAAAATATGCTCGGAAAATATTAATAGCATCTGTTAAAGGAATTGTGACCTTTACGACATTCATATTCTACTTTTTTTTCGTCGTTATAAATAATTTTCTCGGCGTTTGTATTAGGATTTTAAATAAACACAAATAAATATTATGTTTTTATCAATCATGAAACGGAAAAAAAATACTGTACACTTGTTGTCAGACTTGTTTTAATGCCCTGTATCTAAAAGCAAAAACGTTTGTCAATTAACAAACAGACATGCTTTTAAATCTTAAACACAGTGTTAACATGAATTCTTACTTAAATAAAAACGTGGAAATTATATTATGCTGGATAGGTAAAAATGTTAGAAATAAAAGGTAACTTTTTTCCAAACTTAATTTAATTTAAATTTATAGTTTTTAATTTAAAAAATATAATAAGTCTTTTCTTTTTTAAAAATTAAATTAACGCATTCAAAGTGCCGGGTGCTAACTTATTACGTGTGTATTCATAACCAATAATAATATTGGTCGGCCAGGGAATTAATTTCCGGCTGTTTTTTCTTAACCTTTTATAATCAAATTTGGATTGTCCCTATTTGACACTTCTTGACATCTCAATAACTTTAAGCTACTTCCGGATTAATCATAATTGACCCTATTTTTTTACTTTTTTAGAATTTAGCGATTAATTTGCATACGACTTTTGCAAAACACACTATACTTAAATTATGGCTAAAAAGTTTAGCTGTTGTGTCAACGAGGGTATTAAAATTCGCAACCAACATAAAGCGTAGAAGCCTCATAGAGCATGTAAAATATGCATTGAACATTTGTGACATTGGACGAAAAGAACACGTAAGTCTGTGAAGTTTGGAGTACCTGTTATTTGGCAAAAACTAAAAAATCATAATGACTTTTGTATAACCAATAAAGTGGGTATCAACAAAAACAATCACCACAAATGAAAATATCCCAATTCTTCTTTCAAAAAAAGGCCTATTCCCTATTCAGGAAATATTCCAATGCAAGTTTTCATTAGGCAGTTCAGCAATGTTAGAAGGATGAAATTAAAGTACCTGGTGATTCTTAAGATGCTGACTTTAAATATTGTGAAGCAACATTTAATCCGTACATATTTTTACAGAATGAGGTTAATGATCTTATCAGAGATTAAGATCTTTAAGGGGTACGAGCTAGCGGAAATTAAAAAAGCTTTGTCAGAGAAACTATCACTTTCTTCTGATGAAGTTTTGTATATTGTAATGATGGCAGCTTGACGTTTAGGGTTTGGAGACCTATGCGGGATTGGCGTGACGAGACAACAAACTATAATTTTTTGATGAAATTTGTATATTGTATGATAAAAGCTTGTGCTTTATGGGTTTGAGACTATGAATGATTGGCGTTGTGGACAACAAAACTTATCATTTTTCATGAAATTTTTGTATTTTAATGATGTAAACAGCTTCTGAGTTATGGGTTGGGCCTATGCGGAATATTGGCGTTGTACAGACAAATATCACAATTTTTCTTCATAATTTTGTATATTGTAATGATGTAAGCAGCTTGCTGACGTTTATGGGTTTGGAGACCTATGCGGCAAGTGATTGGCGTTGTACGAGACAACGAAACTTATCACAATTTTTTCTTCTGATGAAAGTTTTGTATATTGTAATGATGTAAGCAGCTTGCTGACGTTTATGGGTTTGGAGACCTATGCGGCAAGTGATTGGCGTTGTACGAGACAACGAAACTTATCACAATTTTTTTCGATGAAAGTTTTGTATATTGTAATGATGTAAGCAGCTTGCTGACGTTTATGGTTGAAGACCAGAGTATTGCGTTACAGACAACGAAACTACAATTTTCTTCTGAGTTTTTTATATGTTGATGTAAGGCTTTGACTTTACGGGTTTGAACATGTAGATCAATTTTTCATTTTTTTTCATTGAAAGCTTCAGAATGCGTTAGAGTGTTGCTCTGTGTGTTGCACTAAGGCTTTTGACCGGGTTCTTGGCTGTCCAGTTTCGTTTATATGTTATTGTACATGGTCATTCTCATGGTTTTATTAAATTAATGCGGAGGAATCCCTACATAGGTTCAGGCACTAGCTTCACAATGAATCTTATCCATATATGTGCTAATATACAGTCTCATATTTAATTTCCAAAGCCAGTCCTATATTTAAATTTAAAAAACAAGTGCAGGAATATTAAAAAAATAGTCTGATAGTAACTTTGTGGTCATCTAGATAATAAATTACGAAAAGGCATTTTACATTGCACGTTTAATTTAAAAAATATAGATTAATAAGGATAAAAATATATATGAACTAACTTTGCAGGAAAATATCTCCACGACTAATTTTACACTAATAGTTTCAAAGTAAATGGTCGGAGGTAAAATTAATGACTTTTTCTGTAATTTGCATTAACATGATCCCAAGCTGTCTGGCAAATTTACAAAATATTTTAATGTCGGCGTTTTTAAATGTCTCTTTGAAGTTAAAAAATACGGGCAGGTATGATTAATTTTAGACAATAATGAATAATTTGAAGTCATTAGTAATATGCCCGAAGTGCATGATGCTGTTTGTTTAAGTGTTTCTCAGAATTTTGAAGCTTTTGGCCGGCTGTAATAAAAATCAGGTTCAAGTGCACGCTTAGGTCAATGAGTTTTGACGTATTTTTAAAAATGTTTTTTTTACCAGGTATTAAGCAAATGGCCCAAATATTATTCCTGTTTTTTTTCCACTCATCGTTAACTAAAAAATGTTTAAGACAAGTTTTTACGAAAAACTTATTTAATAATTTAGGACAAATAAACCGTTCTCCCTTTTTCAACATGGGTGTCTGGAAGACAAGTCGACTGAAACTGCCTTATTTAGGCACGAAGCTTTGTAACAAAAAGCTTAGATCAGGGACTCCACACAATAGGCATTTTTAACGATTTAAATAAGGCTTTTGACGTAATAGACAGTAAAATCCTAAAGAAAAAGCTAAAGTCTTATGGTATCTATGGATCTCCTTTGAAATGGATAATATCAGATATAACAGATAGGCAACAATATCTCCAGCTTACTGGCAGGAACGGTGAATGCAAAAACTTTGCCTACAAGTCTGACACTTTTCTCTTAAGTTTGGAGTACCCCAGGTGAAATATTGTCTCAATTTTTTTTTCATATCTTGTTATGATCCTTCAGAACTAAACAAAAATAGCGATGTGCATATCTGTCAGTTTGCAGATGACACTTCTATTGTAGTTAGAGACCGCTCAGATAAGGGGCTAGCTAAAACCGGAAATAGAGTATCAAAAGAGTTGTTTACATGGTGCCAAAAATGGGCTTTTACTAAACGCAAATATGTCAGTTGTTATCCAATTTAAAAGTAATAACAAACTAGACAAAAATCCACAGAGTTTTCTAATAAAACCAATAAAATTTCAATTAAAAACAAGGGAAATACAAAATTTCTTGGATTAAACATAGAACGTAAACTTTCGTAGGACTTACACATAGAACAACTGGCAAATAGTTTGGCAACATCGTTTTGGGACTACAGGTGAATAAACATGTAGTACTCCTGTACATAAAAGCGTGTGTCCAGAGCAGATAGCATATGGGATTACTGCTTGAGGATCTTCGTCAGGAATGAATAGATTTCCGATTCTTCAAAAGCGTATGTTGAGATCTTTGGATGGAATCACCTTTTCTGGAGCATGCGGCTCCTCTATTTAAAAAGTATAAAGTTATGACCGTGTATCCACTTTATTTCTATAAACTTTTGATTTTCTATAAAAAATACCAACACTATTTACCTACAAATTCTCAGTTTAATTATGGAATGCAAACGAGGTTTCTCAGTTTAATTATGGAATGCAAACGAGGTATCCCTGCAATCTTAGTGTTATGAGACATAACAAAGCATTTTTCGAAAAGAGTTCATTGAGAATTAAAAAAAAATTAAGTCAGTTATTAAAGATATATTTTTTTAAAAAACCTTTTGTACTCTTATTTGGATTACTTTAATCTAATATTATTGTAAATAACTGTACACGCAAGTTTTTATTTTCCTCTGGTGGCTTTTTATGTCTCTTTGTCTCTTGATGGTGTAATAATTTGTACAATATACTTAGGTTGTTTATTTTAATTTGTAATTGCATTTTGTAATTTTAAGTAATTTAATTTGTGTTCTTAAATATTTATTGTTATTAGGTTTTATATTTGACGCATGCTTTGTTCTCAATGATGGAACTTATGTAATAAAGAATAGGAATAAATAAATAAATAAAGACGAAATTATTTTTGCGTATATTTTATGGAAAAAGCCAAATTTTAAGAATTGCTGTTGTTCTCTTCTCACAACTGCTGCTATTTCTTATAAATTGTCAGAAATAATACTTAAACTCGATCAGATCAAGTGCATACCAGCAGCTGTCTCAACAAAACGTACTTCTAAACTTACACGTCATTGCCCCATCGCACCTCAGCAGCCAAGTTCTGGTGGATGATGAGTTGTGTCATCATAGCTTCCAGAGAGTTGCATTTTTTTTCTTTCAAAGAATAAAAATAATAATTAAAATACAAAACAACATAAATTTTATTATACAATTCACAGCTTTTAAAATAGCAAAGTCATAAATCCTACACAAAAACCCATACTTAATTAGAAAATGTAAGCTTTTGCAAGCCACAATTCATACGTCTCTATTCGTCTGCAAAGTATATGTCATGGTGTCATATTCCGTGTAAATTATTTTTCAAAGTCATGCTCGACTTTTCCATTTTGTGCATATAAGTCACACCCTGCGCGCTTAATTGACCCCGGTGCATGTCGAGAGGCAATATGTAAAACACCAAATAAATTGCCCCGTGTGTGTTTCGCGACATTAAAATCAGCAAACATGGTAAGCTGGTAAAAACTAACGCCCTGCATCTTGCAAATGTGACAATGACCGCTGCATTTTTGCATACAGGGAGGAGACAATCAAAATTATTTTATAAATAGTTTCTCGAGGATCTACATAAAATAATAATAATAACGTATAAAATTTCGTTACGTCTATTTGACCGTCCTACCATGACTAACCTTTTCATCCGTCCATCCAATCGGTTGTCCGTTCGTCTAACCCAATTGTTTATTAGAAATATAAGAAATGATTTAGACCACGCGTCAATTTTAATCGGATAGAGGTGATTTTTTTATTCATCTCCAATGAAGTTATGTTTTAAGTTCTTGATGAGATAATTGCTCATTGACCTCAAAACCAAAAAACCTTGTTTTGTAATATTCGGTGACTAAAAGTGATGTATAGTCTGTCTCAAAGTATATCGTTATGGCTTTTGACGGACCATACCCCAATAAATCTTTAACGATTTTATTACCTATTTTAATTGGGTAAACCCATTTGTTTATAAGGGCAGGAGTGGGCCAGGTATTTCTTGAGTATTAACCATAAGGCATATAAATATTTTGGCTAATATTTTACTGGCAGTGTTGAATAACCGTTTTTACTGTGCGTTTCGAAAAAGTTGTTTGTCATTAGATGCAAAACAGGCTGAGAAAAATGTGTATGAAACTTTAATTAGTAGAGGTCTAATTAAACAAGAAGCTTTAAAAGAAACCTGTCTACTTACAAAAACTCCAATATCATCGATAAGGGATATTATTATTAGTGAAGAATTGAACAAAAAAAAAAAAAACGTAGTGATTTTTAATCTCACCTTATAAGAAGGAAAATATATTGTCTTTATGAAAGCGGAGTTATTCCTATTTTGGATAAACTGAAAAAGAAGCTAGACGAAGACGAAACCAATATAAATATTATCCGTGCCACCCTCCATAGAGTTGTTTGTAAAATGGGATTTAAATACCGCAAAATAGACAAAAGACTTGGAGATTTAATTACCTTCAAGAAATTAAAAGATATAGGTTAGAAAACGGATCTATAATTTACCTTGATGAAACATGGTTCGATACACACGACACAGTATCCAGTCAGAAGAAAGCATCTTCAAATAAAGGAAAACGCATTACCATAATACACGCTGGTTCAGAAGACGGATTTGTCCCAAACTGCTTGCTGTTGTCTGCAAAGAATATTAAGGATTCTAGCTTGGATTATAATGAGGATACAAGTGCAGAACTTTTTGAAAAACGGTTTCAAAATTATCTTTTAAAATATTCCAAACAAAAGTGTTGTTGTCATGGATAACGCAAGCTACCACATCCGTCTGCTACACAAAGCACCAGCTTCATCAAGTTTAAAAACTGAAATCCAGGAATATTTGTTAAAAAATGATATTTATTTTGAATTCAGTTACAAAAAAACGCAACTTTTGAAGTCCTAAATTCAAATGCAATTAAAAAACAATATGTATGTGATAATTTGGCTGAACAGGCTGGGCATACTGTCTTACGGCTTCCTCCGTATCACTGTATGTTTAACCCCATAGAGCATTTGTGGAACCAAGTAAAATCAAAGATCAGAGCAGAAAATGTTACACCTACTTTAAGTCCCAGTATTATAAATTTGACAAAAAATGTAATTACTAACATCCAGTTGAGAGCTGGAAAAATTCACTACAGTACATTATAAAAATTAAGGACTCATTTCTATCCAAAACAACATAAATCCTATTGTAATTAATCTTAATGATGACTCTGATAGTGAAACAGAATTATATTTAGATATTTAGATTAAAAATGTAATTATGTATAGATAATGCAGTTATAAATTTATTAAAACTTTGCATATATTTAATTTCTTAATGTAATTTTAAGATTATTCTTACCTAAATAAACAATAAATTATAAATCCTTATTTTATTAAAGTCTCCCTAATTTCTGTCCTTTAATACCTACCGATCCGCAGTTTTATTGCTGTCGGCAGGTATAATCCATAAATGAAGGCAAGAGCTAACACAGTATACTTTGAGACAGACTATACCTGCGGTAAATCGGAAGAAATAGTAACGGGAGTCCTAGACAGTCATAATTCATCAATTTGAACCCGAAACATAATCTTACATTCGTCGACCATAACTTTAAAATATCATTCAATTCTGTAAAAATATAAATATTTTTTTCTCAAAAACTGTACTCTCTAGTATAGATATCATGATTTTGGATCCTATAAAAATGAGTCCCCAAAACGTAAAATCTAACCTTTTCCGCTTTTGTTGGTACAGCTAATATCTGTTAAATCAGATTTAATCTGATGACTTATGCATTATCGGTAGTTTTATGGGTTTAAGGTAAGGTTCTTGTGTATGTACATATTTTAACCTGAGGTGTGCAAAGACAGCGAACTTATATTAGACAGCCCTACAAAAAAAATTGTGGGTCGGACCATGGTATTCCCATGTATTTTTCGACGCTGAATTCGAATCCGGCTTAAGAAAAGGCTACCCCTAGAAAGGGTGGAAGATGGACTTCAACCATAGTATTCCAATGTACTTTACAACCTGAATGACGAATTTGTAGTCGAAAAGTTTTGCCCTAGGTAGGGTGGAAAATCGAGTTCTAACTCCAAAGACCGGTAAAGTTCTCATGTACGTGTTAACGCTGGACCCGAATTTGTAATCAAAAACTTTTTAACCCTATTGTAATGCACCCTCAAGGGCCAAAAGTACCTCTAGGAGGTGTGTAAAATCGAGGTTTGTACGCCGGAATCGCAAGGGTGGGTGGTATTCTACTGTACTTGTCAACGCTGGATCCGAATTATGATCTAACTAAAACTCGATATTCCACCCCTACTTAGTAGTAGTTTTGGTCCTAGTCTCTAGGACCTAGAGGGTGAATTTTAGTAGGGGCAAATTTGTCAACAACTAATTCGGGTCTGGCCTTAAAAAGTACATTAGAATACCACCGTTATGATTCCAGCATGCAAAACTCGATTTTCCACCCCTCCTTAGGGGTAGTTGTGGTTAGGCCTAGTGGGTAAATTTCAGTGGGAAAAAACTATTTTACTAAAAATTCGGGTCTAGCGTTGAAAAGTACATTGAAATATCATGGTTGTAATTCATCTTCCACCCCTTCTAGAGATGGTTTTCGGCCTCTAAGGCCAACCTTCGACATGTTGAGCCTTTTCTGAGGCCGGATTTGAATAGCGTCGAAAAATACATCTGAATATCAAAGTCCGACCCACAGATCTCGTCATTTTTTATGTGGAGCTGTGTTATATTCAGAACTCAGGAAAAAACCATCATGTCGGTTTTTACCTCTAGAATTATAGACTCAAGGATGATTTCATATATTTGAAGTTCAGATTTTGTCTATTTGGGACTAAAATTCTCAGATTCAAAAAACAAAAAGTCCAGAATATTATTTTCAGTAAAATATATTAATTGGCTCATCAAATATCTATGGCTTGCATGTAGGTAGTGCTCAGGGTTTATGGATTTGAGGTCAAGTCTCACAGGTTTGATATTAGATTCTCATAGTTTGGTAGTTTGAGGTAAGAGTTTGGGTTTAAGAAATATGGATTATGCATTTAAGAAATATTAATAGTTTGAGGATAGATTTTATGTTTTGAAGTTTTCCCTTTAGTTATTAATCTCAGGTAAGATATTTTTTGTTATTACTTTTATTCACCGAGTCTTTGCAGAACGGGGTTCTTTGGATTCAAAGTCAATGAGTTGTATCCAAATTAGGATGGCTCATGGGTAAATATAGCAATTATTTCATTAGAAATATAAAAAATAAGATTATTCTTGTATCCATCTACGTGTCAGTCTTTAAATGTTGTTTAGTTATGTTAGTAATAACTCACCTGACACATTTTTAAGTATATCGACAATCGGTCTTTACCTAAAGAAATAACTTATTTTACCCCTTCTAGCTATCCTCTGTATCCAGTAGGGTGTTCGTCTGCGCAGATTTGTAACTAAGGGCATTAAATAAACATATTGCAATGGATAAATGTCATATTACATATGACGGCTAAATCAGTGCAGCCAGATTGTGGGAAAAAAGAACTCTCTCCTGATCGGGACACCGAAAGGAGCCGAGCGATGCTGAACTATCCCCCCAGATAAAGGACAAGTTTTCTCCTACCACCTCCTTAACCTGAGGCAAGACTTTGGCATCGCTCGGTTCTTTCGGTGCATCGATCACATTATGTGCATCGCTAGCGTGTTACGTGGGGGAGGTACTTTTTCCCACGATCTGGCTACACTAGACCAAATATCGGCTCTATCTCTCCTACTATTGGAGGTGTTTTTCGGTTCTTATCGTTGTAATAATAAGAATCAAATGTTAATTGGTATCATATCGGATAATTTTATGTTTTACACCTCCGCTTTTTTTTTTTAATGGTTTGATAAAAACATTATTTTTACTTAGTTTTTACAAAAGGTTACCAGATGTTCTAAAAAATACAATATAAGTGATTAGAACAGTATTAAAATTATTTAAATAAAGTCAACTAAAATATTTCTTCTGTGAATAATGGATTACTACCTAACGACGATCATTTGAAAATTCAAACTCGTCTTTTATGATATTTAAAAAGTATTCATCTTCATACTAATTGAAAAACAAATAAACACTTTTATGCGTTGTTTTGAAACCCAATTACTAAAATAAACTTTTAAAAGTTTTTATGGGTTTGGGTCGACCTTGGCCATTAAAAACAGATGTTACGACATATTAAAACCCCGAGTGTCTAATAGAATTCGACCACTTGCCTAGCCAGAAACTGGTAACAATTTTTAGAAAAACGTCTGCATTTCTCAAAGAGGTAGTTCGCTCTTGAGGTTATAAATCACCTGTACTGTCAATAAAGGGCATCTCTAGGACTTAAAAGTTACAAGAGTGGAAGTTTCCTATCGCCGTAGATGAGTCCTATGACACCTGTGGTATAAATCAGTGTCGTATCACTAATATTTTTTTATTGTTTTATTGCAAGTTTGACCAGCTATTTGCTGGTAAATGCTCAGGCTACCTCGTAGCAATACAACTTTTTAAAATTATAATAAGAGATTTATAATTAAACTAATTAAAAAAAAAAACAGACCACCGGTCAAGGAATGTGCCAAGATTAAAATTACACGGTAATCTTAACTACTTCTTGGGTACAAAAGATAAAACCGTTTTAGTCTTCCCGGGTATGGTTCTATAGTACACAGATGGCTGACTTTACAAACTTTTTTATGCCTAAAAAAACAAAAAAAATTAAACCTTTTAAATTTAAAAACTCATTAACGTTTTAAAATTATAAAATCTATACATACACACAGGATAAAATCGCCCAACAATGTCTAATAAGGGAGTTGTTAAAAGTCTACTTGATAGGATTAAAATATTTCACACTGATCAAAGTAATAACACAGAAAGAACTTTTAAATTATATTAGTTTAAAATAATTTCCCATTTTGATTTTTTAAAAAGATGCTTTCTTAAATTTAAATAATCAAAAGACAAAGTCTAAAGACCACAATTAGGTCTCAAATCACGAAAACAAAATTAAACGTAAAAAATACAAAGAATATTATTTCTAAGGTCCATTGTGAATGTAATAAGTTTTATATAGGCAAAAGTTTTATTTATCAAGAAGAAAAATTATCAAAAACGTAAAATTAAAGAGAATGCAATAAGACCATGGAAGAAAAAATGAACCTATCTTACTCAGCATATGCTGATTAATAATTATTAGGTTTTATAGAATGACTACGGTTTAAAGACTAAAATAGACTAAAAAATAGATATAAATTGCAAAAAATAGCCATTTTGGAACAATTATATTTTACTCAGTATTAGTGATGAAAAATTTTAGAAAAAATATATATTTGAAAATAAAATATATCAGGAAACTTTAAAAATGTATGAAAATTTTGGAAATATTGAAAATATAGAAACTAAAACAACAAAACTCAAAAAACTAAACATTTAATGAAAGTTTATCGTAGGTATTACCATAAATAGTCAGATTTGGCCGGATGTTCTTGAGAAGCAAGTTAAATTTCCGAAGTATTTAAAACCAAACAAAAAATATCTGGTTTAAATCTAAGTACGAATCAGATTGGGAGAGAGAGTTCTTACATCTCCTCTTACTCGGGTCGCTACCGGACACGAGTAAAATATGTGTTCTGGTGACCCTGTCTTCTGGAAAGTATGACGAGCAGACGATTAGATCCATCATGCCCTCCTCTCCCGGTCAAGTGGCGTGGGTAGCTACCAGGTCCTTTTTACAGAAACCAGATATTCCTTCTGAGGCCGTATCTCTTTCCTTTCCCTATGAAAACGGTCCTATCCGCTTTCTGTTTAAAGCCAGGAAGCCTTTTCTCTACAAAAGCGGTTTTGTCCGACCTCTGTATGGATTCGGGGATTCCTTCCTAAGCACCTGTTTGTTGGGGATGGATTAGCCCTTCCCCGTGAAACAGGCGCCTGGGTCTTCAGGGGCACCTTTCAAAACGGATTTATCTGTTTCGGTCAGCGCACCTTTGTCACTTTTTTCCTATGAAAGCTGTTCTGTCCACTTCCTGTTTAAAACTAGGAAAGTAACAGTCCACCACGGCAGAGCCCCCATTACCGCAGTAAGGCAGATAGGGTTATTTAAACATAAGTGGAATTGTCATCCACACCTTGAATATTGTATTAAGCATCAATGTCGTCTTCATGGGAGTGCAATTAATCTTTTTCTTAAACAAGCAATAGCCAACAAGCAATAATCGGTGAATCCCGAGATCGTGTACATGCCTCAAGTTTTCTCAAAAATACTAGGTTTCTCAGACAATTTTTTAAAAAAAGTGCCCTCAATTAAATAGTAATTAAATTTTTAATACATCCGCAAACAAAGTGACGTTGTGAAAAGTAAAAATAATAATTAGCAGTAGTAACAGATCGTCCTTAAAATAATACCAAGTGTTACTTTAAGGATGGTCAACTTAAAGAAATGTAATAAATTCGTATTATAAAAACAACGTTGCACCAGAATAAATGTCACCATATCTGGCTTTATTAGAAATTGTCATTACTGCGCTATTTTTACTTTGTCAAAAATAATTATCTAATTTTGATATGAAATATATGCATCAGTACCTTTAGTTGAAAGTATTGTTACGCCACTGACCGATCTATATTTATTGAGATGAATATGGATTTTTAAAGGTACCTGCTAAAATGTATAGCCGGTAACAAGTACATAAGCTATAAAGAGCTATTATAAATTGGGTTGGATAAGGTTTATTAGCAGGTATCAATCTAGACTTTTAAATAAGAATTTAAAACATTTTATAAAAGGCAAAAAATATCAAATATCTTGATTTTATTTTCGTATTATTTTTGGGATAATAATTAATTTTGATAAATTAAAAAAACTTAAGCGTAGTTTACACGGGGAAGTAAATCTTGCACAAGTTTAAGTCTAAGAGAACTTGCGAGTCGTAAAATTGGAGGTAAGCAGTTGCGGCAAGAATTCCTTGCAAATCTAAAGGGAAGTGCTCTAGAAACTAAATATTTATATTTGTTGTTGTATGTTAGTTGGACGCAGATTATGGTGGAAAACCACGTTTGGGCAGAAGAAGACATTTAGTATTATAACTATACTATTGCAATTCGTATCGTATACAAGCGCATGCAATCACTTGCTAAAATTACGTGGCAAGTTATCTTGGCGTAGTACTTGCTAAAAGTAATTGCTTCAATTATTTGCCTTTATATTTCTGCTGGTGCAAGCTTCTCTCAAAAGAGTTTTCGCTAATAATTTCACATGTAAACAATGCTTTACACGGATTTTTCGTATATTTTAGAAAAAATTGTACTATTTGTAAATACAGTGTGTCCCAATAACTGCCATCTCGTTTAGTATACCAGATGGATAAACGTTTAATGGGAACATGCTTACTATAACATTATTAAGGCACTTTTTGGCGACGAATATTTTGCCACTAATTTTTTTCTCCTATGGTCTTTTGTTTTTCAGATACTAACCAAAACTTACGATTTTTATATGTCGGCGTCATTGACTTTTCGTTATTTAAAAAGCCCTAAATTTCTTTTTTAACGATACCTTACTTGTCGCTAAACAGTTTAAAAAATATTTTTAAAGAAAAAAAATTAACAGTTTATTTGGCAACGCCGGCCCGACGCCTTCTTAATGCGCTTCGTATCGATTACCCTAATAAAGGTATGACACAAATGTATATTTGCAAATAAATGCAGAACTTTTCAGAAAAAAAAATGCCCAAAACTTAATTAACACCGTTTGTAACCATGATTTAAAGCATGTAACAATTCCCCACAGCTAGAATTTAAAAAAAATGTGAGAAATGTCATAATTAATGGTGTTTAAGGTAGGCAAATAGTAAACTAAAATTAAAACAATATTTTCTTATTTTTCGGTTATAAATAAAACATTGTATATAACACGTGCATTTAAACATGACTATAAAAACACTTAAATCTTGGACTTCCATTTGTTAATTATTTTACAACGTTTTGGTTAATAATGTATCTCCAACCGTTTTCAAGTAACAACTAAAAACTATTCTTAAAAGCTACGACTAACAGTTGTTCATCGAAGCTTGACCGACTTTTCACGGCTGCCAGATAGTCGTAATATTGATACTAGGCCTGCGAAATACATTTTGGTTGTTAACAATTATTAAAGCTTCTTTAAATTTTCTTTTTTTCCAGTGAGTTTCTTTATAAATAATTTTTGCTTTCGACTATTGTATGCGGTGTTGTTCTGACCAAGCGTGTTCGGCAATCCCTGACTTCGACGTTTCACCTCGTTCTGTATATTTTTTGTGTTCTTTAACGCTATCTTCAAGTAGTCTTTTTATATCCCCAATGTATACGTTACCACATTCACAGGGAATTTGGTAGATACAGTCATACAGTCGTTTTAGGAATACTTCCTAGAGTGGTTTGGGATTTAATGCCATTTTAAAGTCATACTTATTCGCAATTCTGCAGATCGTTTTCGAAGTTCCTTTAATTTATAGAATTGGTTATAAAAAAAAAATTGTATATAGTCTCGTTAAAAGTAAAAAAATTTAAATTTGGACTTATTTTGAATTATTTTACAATCGTTTTGTTTAAGCCTTCCACCTGTTTAAAACAACTAGTAAATTTATTCTTTGCAGGATTCTTACTTAACATAAGGTCACTGCGCGGTTATATAGAGTACGTACGACCTCGTTTAGTTTCGATAGAGTGATTTAATTTCTGGTAAAAATATTGTCCAGTATAGGTTTTCTGTATACCGAGGTTTGTATGTCCATAATTTCGTTTGACCACAACGTCGAGAAAAGGTAGTGCCGAACTTTGCTCCTTCTCCATTTTTAATTTAATACATACGAAAATCGGTCAAGCTTCGGTGAACAACGGATAGTATATAAGTCGTAGCTTTTAAGAATAGTTTTTTGTTATTACTTGAAAACGGTTGGAGATACAGCACTAACCGAAACGTTGTGTATCAAATAACAAATAAAGACAATGGAAGTCCAAGATTCTAGTGTTATGGAAACCGTAACATTGTCTAACACTTTTAAGGAAACATGACTATAATACTCCTGTGATTAGAACGACTTGGTATACGATCTCAAGTCATTCCATTCTTCTATATTGGTTGTTGTAATCATGTTCATAAACGCACTTATAGTAAACTAAAAACTTTTATTTATTTTTTCAAACTTACCCAATTTTTTTTGCAAAAAAAATTGTTAAACGGCCAAACCTAAATTAACTGAATTTATTAAGAACAATCATGTGCCGGCTTTATCAAAAAAAGCGTGACACACAACCACCTTCGAAAAATTAGAAATTCTGTTTCAGCACTTCGAGCGAAGATTGATAGCCCTGTTGAAAGATTACCGCCTGACGTGTTGTAAATATTTCTAGAGAAAAGTAGAGAAAATAGATTAAGTGCCACCTGTTAAAGTCAAACAATAGAATATTTAGAATTCTCGGGAACGCACGGTTTTTAAAATAAAAAGATTTATTTAGAGAATTTCCTAAGTAATTGTTATTATTCAGTAATTTTTTCCATGTTGTACATGTTAAAAAATTATAAGTAATAGTAGGATCACGTTTTTATAAAGACAAAAAATAGTAGCTAGCAGGCACGTGATAAAAAATGTTTCTTAGACTTTCAATAAATAAGTTAAACATAATACAACGTTTCAGCTGGTGGGTACGTATGTCCAGTCGTGTTCAGGGATATACTCAATAAAATACATTACTCGGAGGGTAGGTATTTAAATTAAAAGTAAGTGCGTGAAGGCATGAAGGTGATGAACGCGATCATGCGTTTAACGTGTGGGTTTAGTCAGAACTAAGGCTAAGATTTAAGTTGCAAAAGGTTTGTATAAATCACTCACTATGGAAAACAGCAGTTTTATCTATAATATGAAAAATATTAGTAAGTTTTAACGTGCTTAGGGATAAGAGCACTAACCTAAATGGTTCTGTAAGGATTTGTTTACTTTTCTAGAATAAATTAGGTTTTAAGTGTGCGAATTTCGGGTTCCGTAGAATATCTTAGGTTTTTTTAGATAGCTGTCTAAAAGTTTAACCTCCGGTGTCAAATCACTGCTAGACGTATGTCCTACCCGACCCTATCTTTCTGGACATGCCGCAGAATCTGTGGCAAATCCTGGAGCATGCAACCAAAACAGATGTACTGGCTATACGTGACAGTCATAAGACCAATGATCACGTATGGCTCTGTGGCATGGTGGCGCAAGGGGCAGCAGAGGCTGACCCAAGCAAAGCTATCTAGCCTACAGAGACAGGCCTGCCTAATGATAACGCGCGCGCTGCGCTCGACACCAACGGCGGCCATGAGAGCTCTCCTAGGACTGCCTCCGCATATTTACCTGGAGAGAGAGGCAAGGTGGGCAACCTACAGACTCTATCAAGCGGCAGGCGTGTCATATGGAAAGCACCAGTCTCCTCAGGAATGTCCTGACCTGTGACAAACCGGGAATGCCCTCAGACATAATGCCTACAGCAACCAATTACAACCGGCCCTACAGTGTAGTCTACCCACAAAGGGAGGACTGGAGTCGAAAAACGACCGACCTGCTCCGGGCTGACATCTGTTGGTACACCGATGGCTCCAAAATCAAGGACGGTCTTGGAGCTGGAATATATGGACAGAGGCCGAGGACAGAGTTTTCCTTTAGCCTGGGCACTCTCGCAACCATATTTCAAGCGGAGGTAGTTGCTATTGAGATGTGTGCTAGATCGCTGGTTGATCGGCACTGCACACGTAAGACAGTTAGAATATTCTCCGATAGTCAAGCAGCTCTTAAGGCTCTTGAATCCAGCCGGTGCAATTCGAAAACTGTCTGGAATTGCAAGGATGCGCTGACCAAACTGGGTCAAAACAATAAGGTTACACTACTGTGGATACCTGAACACACCGGCCTAGAGGGTAATGAATCTGCAGACCTCCTTGCCAAAAGGGGGGCGGAAACAAAATTCACAGGGCCGGAACCGGTCATCGTTATATCTTACGGAGCGGCCAAGCAGTTCATATCAGCTTGGACACAAAGAGAAAATCTTCGGTACTGGCATGGACTTCCGGGTCTCAGATACTCGAAGGCCTTCATAAGCCCACCGAACCAACAATGTACTGTCAAACTACTGGAGCAATCACGGGTACACTTTAAAACTCTAGTGGGACTGTACACGGGACACTGCAGATTAAAATACTACATGCACAAGATCGGCCTAGCGGAAGACGCCGCATGTGCATGGAGGGGGACGAATCGGCAGAACACATACTGTGTTCGTGCACAGCAATGTCATGACTAAGACTCGCAATCCTCGGCAATGACACCTTGTTGCCGGGGGAGGTGAAAGATCTCTCTCCCAACAGGATCATCAGATTCATTAGGAGTCTGGACCTGGTGGGAGAAATATAAAAGGGTTTGAGCCACAATAGACCGATCGGTCGCGGTGGAAGGGTGTTATACCGACTCACTTTAAACCTACCTACCTACCCGAAACTCACACACTTAAAATTAAGTTTACCATAAAAATATAATATGGGAAATGATCTCAGAGCGATTTAATAGAGGTAACAAAATACTACAAAACTTATTCGTTATATTTATTATATTTTTACATAAATGACTAAAAAATTTGAGAACAAAGCGGCTGAAATAAGTACAGTACTTGAAAAAGTTTTAGTGATGCGCGTAAAAGATTGAAAACAAAAATATATTTGGATGGAGAAAAAGAAACAGATATTTTTACTGAAAGGGATAAGTTTTGTATAAAGGTATAAGGTATAATAATACTGGATAAATTATGGATCGAAAAAAACAACTATTTTATATAAGAAAACTTGGCCGAAAGAAACTCTATTATAGAATCTGAATCAATGAAGGCCGCTAGATTATTATATGAAAATGATATTGACGCAGAACTATACTAAGTGAATGCAGTCAATTTTACATTATCTAGATATGGTGTTTTAAACCGAATGACTGTGTTACTGCTCCCAAAATGTTGGCACTATTTTCCGAATAAAACGTATTATATTTTCAAAACTTTAAGGAATTCCCAAAATAACCTTAACAATATCCATGACAAGTTGGAAAGCAGAACAGTCGTTTTTCAAAATATTATATATAAAAAAAAAAATAAAAATCCACAATAACGGATGAAAGGTGAAGTACCCTTTGTAAATTGAATATGATATGACAAGATTTATTTTCTATGATGAAACAATTCGCGAATACGTATTAGTTTACTGCATGAAAAAAAGTTTTTTTGAATTGGGTAGTGATGAGCGAGACCGGTCTTGGTCTTGGTCTTGCAGCAAGACCAAGACCGAGACCAAGACCAAGACCGCCTTTTCGCTTGCAAGACCAAGACCAAGACCGGGTATGCAAGACCAAGACCAAGACCGAGGAGTGCAAGACTACGCAAGACCAAGACCGACCTGCAAGACTCTTGCACTTCTGCAACTTTTTAAAAAATATTATAATATTCAATTTTTATATTCAATATACAGAGGTATTTTATACAGAAATGACAAAAATGTTGGCGAGAACTGCCAAAAAAGACGATTATTTAATGAGTAACAAGTTTCTTTAATAAGATAATAATTAAATGGATCACTTTGTTATTTTATACAGTTCTTTAACAACAATTATAAGTAAATTCAATAACATGTTTTAAAAATAATAGGATTGTGACTCAATGGTCCGACAAAGCACGATATCTCCGAAACCGTTCACGACGGAGAAAAGCTAGGGGTACAAAAGTTATAGAAGCTGAAAATAACTTTCATGTTTCTAATGTTTTTTTTTTTAAATAGCTATCTACTGATGCCACTTACAGGGTGGATCAAAAATTTTCAAAATCCAAAAAAACATTATTTTTGTTCCACACTGTAAGAAGTGGCACCATTAAATTGCTTCTGAAAACTAGGATATAAATGTAAAAGAGAGAAATTAATTAAAAATATATTTTATTCATATAAATAATAAATAATTTTATATATATATATATATATATATATATATATTATATATATATATATATATATATATATATATATATTTATAAATATAATTTTAAATATATTTTTTATAAAAAATTAAAAAAATAATAATATATTTTAATATATTTAAAAATTTTTATAATTTTTTTATATAATTTAAAATTTTAATTATAGATAAGTAGTGATTTTTTAATGGATTTTTTAATGGATTATTTGTTATAAATTTTATATTTTAGGTTAAAAGCTAAAAATCAGGGAGTTTTCTTGAGTGGCAGTGGATTCTTCCGAAAATTCTGGAATAGAAAAAAAATACATATTTTACGCCCTTTTTTCTATAATTTTTTCATATTCAGTTTTTCACTATAATGAACGGGTTTTGGAGATATTGAGCTTTGTCACAGTATTGAGCCACTTTGTATATGCAGAATGTTTATAAAGTATTTGTACAAACTTTGTACTGCAAATGTTTGACTAATTTAAAGATAAAAAGTTCATATGAACTGAAAAGATTTCTGAATAACTGTTTTTTGAATCAGAAACCAATGTTTACATATTAAAATCATTTTCACGAAAATTTCACATCTGGTTGAAATTAAGTTTTTTTTGCTCACACAGTACATAGTTTTGTATATCTTTTAATTTATATGCCCCTTCAAAGAAAATTTAAATAATTCTTATCACAAAAATGTTTCTATTTGCCACTAAATGTATAAAAACAGGTTGTGTCTCAATTCAACTAAAAATGGAGCATAAATAAATAAACCCCTACATTTAAAATATGTTTTTTAATCAAATAATTCAAACGTATGTGTAAGGTTAAAATTGGCATATTTTAAAATTTTAATGCAGAAAATATAGTTTTCATCTTTATTTATTTTTATGTATTAAAAAATATATATTATATTTAATATTACTTAGTTTAAATTATTACTACCAAAAAAAGCAAGACCAGCAAGACTCTTGAAAACCCCCAAAAGCCCCAAGACCAAGACCCAAGGGCCTTGCAAGACCAAGACCAAAGCCCAAAAAGCCCTAGCCCGGTCTTGGTCTTGGTCTTTTTTGCTCATCACAAAAATTTGGGGTATTTTTATATAATTATCTTTATTTATAATAAGTTCTGCGAAACAAGTTTCATTTTGTCTTTATACTTTTTTGTTTAGTTGTTCATCCGCCTTTTTTTTTTTTTTTTTTTTTTTTAAAAAGTAAGGCTGTTAGGAATTTGGGAAAAAATTAGCTTTCGTAGGTTACGTGGGGCCCTTTAAAAAATTTCCCCGCCCGGCCCAGGGCTTCAAAAGAGTACAATCCGCTACTGACGTGGTACAGCCGTCTCAAAGAAATTGGTGTTAAAAAAAATAATAAATTAGGACTTTACAGCGTACAACTACTGGGTAAAGTAAAATAAGTTAAGCTTTTTACTTTTTGGGGGGATTACTCGATTGAAAACAGGCAGGGGCCATTTTTAATCAGGATAGCGAACTATTTGCCATTTAATGCCCCTAAACTGAACACTTAAAACAAAAAACGCAGGCCCTAAAAAACCCCCAAAAACTTTTATATAAAATAACCGGAAAAATAATACATAAAAAAAAGGGTTCCGTAAAAAAGATCAACTGTCTTCGTTCCTTTTTTTCAAAAAGGAAAAAGCCCCTTAATTTCTTGGTGAATCCCAATGTTGCCCTGAAACCCAAATTTTGAAGGCGGCATAAGGGGCTTTTAAAAATTCCTTTTCTTTTACCAAAAACTTTCTGTTGGCCCTTCAACAAATTCTTTAGTACCTTTTTATCGACTATATCTTCAAAAGGGGATTCTTTTTAAAAAGGGCGGGGCCCCAACTCGCGGGCCCCTTTTTCTTTATACTTTAAGACTTTTTTTTCAAACAAATTAAATTTTTTGACTAATCCCCTAAAACTTTCAATTTTAAAGTCAATACCCCATTTAAAAAATCGTAATCGGATTTTTTTAAAGACCTCAAATTTTTGGGGGGGGCCCTAAAAATTTTGTTTATTTAATGCCTCGAAAACCATATTTCCTTAAAAAAAAATTTCCCCAAAAACCCCCGCTTTAAATTTTAAAAAAGGGGAAACCGGCGTTACTTTTAAAAAACCTCAACTGGCACAAACACATTACATAATAGCCTCGGCAGCTTAAAAAAAGCTTGGATTCCTCCTTCGGTCCGGGTATTTCTCTTCTTCCAATCTGTATACTCTGTATGCCCCCCAAAAATAACCTGCTTTGAAAATTTTTTTCATGTCTAGGGAATCGCCTTTCCTACAACACTTAGCATTCTGGACTCTATTCAAAGAAGAGCCGTTCGTTTTTTTAATGATCCCATGCTTACAGAAAGGCTTCTTTCACTTGCCCACCGTCGAGCTGTAAGGGAACTGTCGCTCTTCTGTAGGTATTCTCACGGCTTCTACTTAGTTGTTTTTGTAACTTGAGATCTAATAGTGTTTAGTGTTTTAAAGATTTTACCAATAATAAATGTATTACCTATTCGTTGAAAACGCATTTGATTACAACCACATTATAAACTGAAATGCTTCTAAATTTTTGCAAAAAAAAACCTATTTAAAAAAACGTAAAATAAAAAAGTGCATTTACATTATTAAATAAAGATAGCATCAATATCTGTTAATTTAAAAAATATATGGTAACCTATGGGAATAAAGTTATTTCAAGTAAACTTAAAATCAAAATTTAAAATCCCAAAAATTTTTTTTTTTTTTGAAAATTATAAATTTTCCCCGTCAAAATAAACTAAAAGTCATAAATAATGAACAATTTCCCCAAAAAACCCTTTATTTTTTATTTAAAAAATTTTTTCAAATTTAATTTTTTTTTATTTTTTATTTAAGTTTATCTTGATTCGGTGGCAGACTTGTCACCGAAGGTGACCCCAAAATTTAAATTTTTTTTTGGGGGGAGAATTTTCTTTTTTCTGTTTCAGGCGATCTGCCAGTTTATAGGGGTCAACAGTATTATACCCCGGGACCAGGACCGAAGTGATCTCATCCTCTAGGAACTTTCCAGGCTAGTAATCCCAACAAGAACATATTAAAACCTTAATTCTTAGCATAACTATAGAACATATTAAGTAAAGCTTTATCTTTATTTATTTGAAAAATAAATAAAGGTAGAGGTTTTCTCAGTATAATTACTGGGGTCTCGTAAATTTTTAAAATCCGTTCTAAAATATGACTCTGTTTTCCATTCCTCGCATCACTTAAAAATGCAAATAAACATTTTCTTTATAAAGTTGTTTAAATAATGTTATAATAAGCAAGTGCAGGACATAAATTAAATCACTTTAAAAAAGAAACAGTTTATCACTGTTGTTCTGGGGCCATATACCTTCCACATGAGGCTGTTCGAAAAAGTATTACTTGCAAAAGCCTGGCAGGTTTTATACCTGTTTCACTTAAGGTTGGCCTCCCAATTATTATAAAATTTATTTAGGACCATAGTAAGGGTCCCACCTGGAAGGATCCCGTGGGCACAGGCCCCCCCAAATCCCCCCCCGGGTTGCCAACCACCCCTCCTCTCCCTTTTTTGGGGGGGGCAAAATCCTCACTACGTGTTTGCCATGTTTCTTCACGGTTGTTTGGGTTTTTAAGTTTTTTTGGGGGAGCCTGAAAAACTGGCTTAGCGGAGTGGGGTTTTTTAAAAAGTGACTGAGAAGCTGGGGCCCTTTCCCCCTGACTCGGGGGGAAACCAAAAAAAATTTTTTTTAATGGCTAGGCCGAGAGGCCGGGGGTGGGTGGTACCCCGGGGGGTTCCTTGTACCGGGTACCATCCTAAAATTTAGTCCCCAAAAATTTTTTTTTTTGGTCTTTTGTGGGGGCCCCTTTTGGGGGCTGGATCATACCCAGATGGTCCTCGGATCAGAGGGTATTAACTGGGCGAATTTTGTTGTCCCAAAAAAGGGGGCCCCAAAAAAAAGGGACAGGAAAAAAAAAGAGGGAGGGGGTTTTCTGAGCATTCAGGGCGTCAAATTTCGCCTCGAAGGCAGCCAGTCGGGGGATGGGGGCCCCGAAACTGCCCTTGTGAGACAGAAATTTGGGGAAGAGTTGTTTTAGGGCAACCTTTTGAGCTAGGATGCGCTCTGGGCCGGGGGATTGTTGGGTTAGCAGTGCTTTTGGTAGTCGGGGGGAATTTTGGCATCCCCGTAGTTTGCAGCTGGGCTGATTGCAGTTGGGGCCCCACCGTTTTTGCACTCATTTGGGGGGTGCTCGGCACCCCATTTCACGCAGGGGGGACAGAAGTTTTTAGTGTGCCAAAACCCGGCATTTGTGGCACTGGGGAAACCCCAGGTTTTTTTTTAAAAGGTTCCACCTTAACGCTGATGTATTGCAGCCGTTTATTGAAAAATGGTTTCTTTGTTTTCGGGAATCGTGCTTTTACCATCGGGAGGGGGGCCCTTGGTAGGCCCGACATCATAACTCCCTCCGGGTGAAAACCAAGCTCTGTTAGCTCTTCGGAGATTTCCCAATTTGCATGAGACGGGGACTCCTCTAAAACTACATTTGGGTTTGTGTCTATGGCAAAAAAATGGTATTTTATGGAGTTTTCTCAAAAAAGCTGTCGCTTTTCTGAAGTCATCAGGTAACAGGAAAAAAAGAATTCCTTCTTAGTTAAGGTGGCTTTTGTAAAATTTCACTCCGGCTTTTGAATGCCTTTGAGATGGAACCTTTGTCTTGGTCATGGATCACTACTGGGGGGGGGGTTTCCCTTTGGGGGGTCGCAGGTACTGTGGTGGCTGTGGGAGAAAGAGCTGCCTGGTAGAGCTGCCTGCAGCAGAATTTAGTTTGTCTTGTTCTTAGTCAATCTGAAGTCACGGAGGGCTCCAGTTTGGGACAAGGTCTTAGGGGCAACACGCTTGGGAAACTCAGTGTTATTCTGAGGGGTTGGATGGGATTTCTTCCCACGGGGCTTTTTGTTTTTAACATATTTAGGACCTAATCATAGTTTACAGAGTACAGTTGCAATTTTATAGGGTTAGCTTGGAAGACCTTTTATTTCCCAGTGCTTAATTACTCTTATAAATTTATACAGGGCGATGCAGAACATAAACACGAAAACATTTAGAAAACATTAATAAAAATTGTGAAAAATATAATAAAAATACTTTTTGTTACTTATGAAATAAAAAGCCGAGAAATTTTTTCTTGCAAATTGCAAAAAACCCAGCACAAAACATACGGAAAATGAACACCGGATGTGGATTGCTTTGTAGAAATATTTTACATCTGTTGTCAAACCTACAGCTCCACACAGTAACTAGTCTTAATCCTACCATTTCCAAAACAGCAGAATCCACCCCCACCCCACCCCTAATAGTTCATCAGGTGACCTTTCCTTGTTTATCAATTCGGAAAGAATTTGGTCATGAATTCCATATCATAGCCGACTAAAGTCACCCTTAACACCAACCCTTGGAGGGAACAAAGCCTGCCATATATTTCTGCTGACGGGTTCTCAATCAGGGCGATCGTAAACTGCATTCCACCGCCCTCTAAGCGATTACTACTCAATATCCTTTAAAATGTTTGGATTATCTTCAATGAAGAAAATAATCAACAAGAAGATGATGAGGTTAAAGAACTAATATTAGGATATTACTGTACATGCAATACAGGAGCGAGAACTTGTGCGCATGCTGCATCTATACTTTGGTATTTAATAATAATTAATACAACAATATGTACATTATCCCCCTACAACTTTTTTGCGAATAACGTCACACGTTTAAAACGAGGAGAACTAGAAATATCAGGTTTAGTACGGGCTGTGAAAAAGGTGGTGTTGGGGGGGTTTAAAGGATATTGAGTAGTAACCGCTCTAGGAGCTGTGGAATACAATCCACGGTCACCCTGATTGGGAACCCGTAGACAGGAACATATATATAGTAGGCTTTGGTACGGACTGGGATTGCTTCCCCCTTTACCAGGGGTGGTATTCATCGGGGTCGAACAGTATTAAGTGTGATCAAGGCTCTGATATGGAATTTACGATCCAATGCTTTTAGAATCGGTAAACGGGGGAAAGTCACATGACGAGATATGAGGGGTAAGGGTTGGTTCTGCTACTTTGAAAATGGAAAGACTAAGCCTAGTTGCTGTGTATGGGCTGCAGGCTTGACAACACTTGTAAAATATTTCCGTAAGGCAATCCACCAACGATCTGTTAAACGTAGCCCCCAATTTCATTTTTAAAATTTCCCCCATTTTAATTTTCCCAAAAAAAATTTTTGAAAAAAAGGGGTTTTTTTTTTTTTACTTTTTTATATGTTTACCAAAAAAAAAAAAATTTAAAAAACAAAAAAACATATTTTAATTATACAGGGTAGTCCACTAAGCGCGCGTCGGTAAATAGTTACTAAACCGTTGAACTTATAAGAACATTTTCTTAACAAAACTTTTAAAATTTTATCTCTGCTACAATCCAAAATTATTTTCTAATATACAGGGTGCCTCAAAAAAGAGTTATATCAAAAATTATATTTTAATTAATTAAATTTGTATGTGGGTCGAATGCAACGTTGCCAAGATATGATTTTTTAAAAAATCAGTAAAAACTTTTAACTGTTATGTCTTAAGTATGCTCTTTTAGAAAACATTATGTTTGCCTTATCTATCGCACTATCGTTTTGAAATATTAACGCTTTTCCGTAAATTTACACTCAAAATTGGAAATATCGTAGGCGGGATTGTAAGAAATCGAAACAATTGATACTCGGTGCCATACTAATATTACTCCTTTTTGTATAATAAATTTATATCATTTTATTAACATTAAATAAAGTTATTCAAAACACAAAACTTATAAAGGTAACATAAATAAATTTACATAAACCCAATTAATTCATTAAATCTCAAACACTCTATCATTTTTCTTAAACACATATTGAATCTGTCGGTTAAAATCTATTTAAATTTTGTAAAATTAAGGGAGTTATTGAATTAAATCTTCCTTATTCTTTCCGCATATTTGTGCTGTAGTTGGGGGTGT